>JBBPUM010000524.1:0-15631 GCA_038094695.1 Chiua aff. virens | reverse complement strand
TCGACTACCGCCCCGAGCTGAAGCGGTCTCGTTCCACCCCCTCCACCCGCGAGCGCACCCTCTCCCACTCGTCCACCCACCCAGATCGCTTCATCACCGCACGCGAGGACGCCGCGCTCTCCTCGGCAGTCACCGCCAACCCGTCCCCGGGCCACACCGCCCGTCTCGCGACTGCGACTGGTGTCCCCCTCAACAAGCGTGTCCTCGCCTACCACGAGCCACCCCCCGCCTCGTCCTCCTCCAACTTCCTCTCCACCCAGCGCAACCTCGCCCGTCCCCTCTATGCCCGCGACGCTCTCCCCTCCTCTAATGGCACCGCCTCTGCCAAGTCCCGGCGCGTCCCCACCACCCCAGAGCGTGTCCTCGATGCCCCGGGCATGGTCGACGACTTTTACCTCAACCTCCTCTCCTGGAGCGCACTCAACGTCGTCGGCGTCGCCCTCGCAGAGAGCACCTACCTCTGGGCTGCCGATACAGGCATCGTCTCCCATCTCGGCGACGCACCCGATGACACCTACGTCGCCAGCCTCGATTTCAGCGGCGACGGTGCCTACGTCGGCATCGGCCTCGGCACAGGTGCCATCGAGCTCTGGGACGTCGCCACCTCTCAAAAACTCCGCACGATGGCACCCAGCTCAGACGCTACCAGCGCGGGCCAGGTAGCCAGTCTCTCCTGGTTCAACCATATCCTCACGTCTGGCCACTCAAATGGCGCCATCGTCCATCACGACGTCCGTGTCCCGAGGCACCTCGTCGCCACCCTCCAGGGCCACTCGGGTGAGGTCTGTGGCCTTCGTTGGAGCCCCAACGGCGATCTCCTCGCCAGTGGCGGCAACGACAATGTCGTCAACCTCTGGGACGGTCGTGGTGGCGACGTCGCCTCTGCCTCACGCGGGGCACCCAAGTGGACAAAACGCAACCATACCGCTGCCGTCAAAGCCCTTGCCTTCTCTCCTTGGTCCCCTCTCTTGGCCACCGGGGGTGGCACCTCCGACACCTGCATACACATTTGGAACATCAACACCGGTGCCAGATTGCACACCTATCACACCGGGGCCCAGGTCACTGGCGTCCACTGGAGCATCGATCGAAAAGAACTTGTCAGCACCCACGGCTTTCCGGGCAATGCCATTGTTTGCTGGGGATACCCTCCCTCGTCTGCTGCTGGCACCAGTACTGCTGGCTCGGGGACTGCCTCTGGGTCACGCAGTACGACACCCACACCGACCCCGACGCCCAAGCTCTTTCAGATCCACGATGCACACGATTCCCGTGTCTTGTTTTCAGCGCTGTCGCCCAATGGGGAGGTCCTCGTCACGGGTGCTGGAGACGAGAATCTCAAATTTTGGCGCATTTGGGATTCAAGGGACGTCAAGACCAAAAAGAAGACGGCCGGAAAGAAGGAAGAGGGCGGTGCGAGGGGGATTCTGGGCATTCGGTGAACGGTGATGGCTGGCTGGGTGATTTTAGTGTCATGTACATAATGATCTCGTGTATGTTGCAAGTTTGTCGAATGATCACTCGGATAGCTTTGATGGTAGCATTACACGTCTAGGTCACTCTACAGAATCAACATAGCACTACAAATTACGCGGGCTGCACGATCGGAGTGCTCCCCTTTTCCTGCGCCGTCCGAAGGCTGCACGCCCATCAGCGACCGTGTACGAGAAAACACGCAAACATACCTATAGTCGTCCCCGTTCTGCGTAATATACCTTACCCAAGGCAACGCCTGATACCCGCTCTTTTCCACAATTTTGAGGTATCGCACCTGAATGCCCGACACCGTGAAATATGGAATCTCAAACTTGACCGTCAGCGGCGGGCGCGTGCCCTCCGTGTCTACAATACAATCGAAAAACGTCCTCCGAGACGATCAGCCGTACGCACCGCTCTTGACGCTCGGAAGCCCAAAATGCGCTCTCATCAGATACTCGCGTCCACCGCCGAGTTGCTTGATCTTCCATACGAATGCGGACTTGTCTGGGGCGTACTGCACGCTCCCCGTCGATGCCTACCCCGACCCAACGCGGTCGTCAAACATGTCTTTAGAACAAACACAAGCACGCACTCTGAACTTGGGGGTATCCGCGTCGTCTGGTACAGGTACCCACACCTCCACATTGTTCGCCGTGCTCCGTCGCTTGAATTGTGCTTTGCATTTCACGATGTACTCCACCCGCGACCCCTTGTGACTCTCCACAGAGGCTTCCACCCAAATCAGTGGCTTCACTGGCGTCGACAGTCGATAGGACATGAGCTCAAACTCGCCATCAGGCGGAATAAACGAGATCGTGCGGTCGTTCTCGAACCGGGACAGACGCACACATTGGTGGAACTTGACGTCCTCCATCTCGATGGCTTTCCCGCGCGATGCTAAGGGCAGATGAGCTCGTGCTCGAGGACGATCCAAAAACACGTACTGCGCCCCGTGTTCTCAAACATGACTTTGTCATTGAGACCCAGTCTCAGCTCTGGCATGCCCGAGAGATAGCATTTCATTTTGACCGCACCCAAGATTTCGGATCGGACGACGTTGCCGTTCGAGTTGACCTAGCATGCCTGTCGGCGCATGCACGTGAAAGCAAAGACGGTACACGTACGAGGAGATTGACGCTCTCGATGACGTCGAGGAACACCTCGTTCTTTCGATACCGAATCCCCTCCGTCCGCCACGACACAGCGTTGGTCACCGCCATCGGCGGTCGCACCTGAATCTCGAGCTTGTGGGATTCCTGCGTGATGTACCTAGTTCACGATCGTTTCAGTAGACAGTCGACGACGCGCGCACAACCACAACGCACTCTTGTAGAATCTTGCTCTCCGTCGTTTGTGGATACCCGAAATCCATCATCTCGTCCATGAGCTCGTAGATGATCACAAAGTTGTCCCGGATAGACTCTTCCTCGAGCTCTTTAAAGTATTCCACGAGGACTTGGGTCAGTCGATGCAAAAAGATGATGATCTCGGCCGCGTTCGAGTTTCGTTTCGAGAGTGCGAGGACTATGGGGGCGTCAAGCACGTACAGAACACACGGCATCGCGCGGAACGTACGGTAGAGGTTGGAATGTCGGATGTGCATGTAGTTGATGCCTTGGCTGGAGAAACAGGGCGTCACTTGCTGGCCTTCTTCTTCGATTTCGAGTACGAGGGGGAGGAAACGTTCGATGTGGGACGATGGCACGTCATCCTTGTAGGCGCGTTGTATGAGCGGCTTGCCTTTGACGTCGAGGATGGCGATCAGCGATGCCATGAAACAACAAGGCTCGGTGCAAGATGTCAATTTCCATTCCTGGATATGTCGTGACGCTCTTTCATCTGCTACTCATTTACGCCATCTTTGAATTGTTTCTTGGCCTCAGCACACTCGAGGTCAACCACTGCTGTACCTTTTCGACACGACGTTCCCTTCTTCCGGACCTGTTTCTCCAGCCACCCGCCGGGGCGTAGTACCATTCACCAACATCGACAGGAGAAGGATATCATCCGTAGCGTCCACTGGCAGAAGAACTGTGAGTTTAAGTTGTTCCTCATCGGGCTATCTTCAATTCCATGACAAAGTTCTTCGTTCACAACAGCTCGCACAGCGGCGACAAACGCAAGAATCCTGGGTCTGATTTTCGTTCAAGTATTCCATCTCAACGTACAATACACTGCATGCATCTTTCAACTTAATCAACTAAAAGTACAGCCGTGAACGGTGGTTCACGCAGCCAGATTCACTGAAGTTGTTTTTTATCCCCTGCGATTGCCATGGGGGTTCACCGGGCCCGCCAATTTCTTCGCGAGGTCCTGCGCGTACCCGCACATCGTCAACGTCGCTGCATCAAACGTGTCAGCTCGTACTCGATATCAACCCGCCATAGTACATACGATTCCAGGATCCCGACGTGGGGAACAACGCAGCACCGGTCACATACACATTCCCGCTCCCCCGCACCTGGTAGTTGGTGTCCACCGACGCATGCGCATCCTGTTCGACTTTGTCGCTCATGTACAACGTCGACGACTCGTGGACGATGCCTGCTATCATGAACTGGGACTCGTCTGGCTGTGATTTCCATTTGCCCGTTCCGTCCCCATTGTCGTACCAGTACTCGGGTTTCTTCGTGCCAGCTATGGCATTGATGGTCTCCAGCCTATACGGGTACACGCCGTCAGACACGTTTTCCTTGGGAGAGCCATGACGAAGGTGCCTTACCCAGCGGTGTACATGACTTTTCGCAGGCTCTTGTCATTCTCGGACAACGTGATCTGGAGGCGGATGTTCGTCGTCACGTCGAGGTTGTTGGGATCAGGTCGGATCCAGCAGTCTTTGTTGTTTTCATCGATCTCACCCAGCATGGTGCAAACTGGAGCCGTGCTATTTCAGCTGCAATCCGGCGACGTGAACAAATCATCTCACCGACGACGATGTACTCTTCAGATCCGACCAGCTGAGCCATGTTAGGTGCAGCGAAGAAGTCGGGACACAGCCTCGCTGCGTCCGCCGCGTCGTTCGGGGGATCCGGAGAGTGGAAAGTCGTAATTTGGGCATGATATTGCAACTTCGTGTCGGCGTCATGCCCGGCAAGGTAGCTGGCAGCGAGTTCCAGGTGATCCAGACCATCCGGCGATTTCTTCTTGCGATCCTCGAGCTTGCCTTTCATATCCTCCGGAATCGGGAAACGTGCAGTGACATGGGTCAGGAAGTGACCACTGAAACGAGATCCTGCCCTGTCTCGCTGTGCTTCGGGAAGAGAATTCTGTACGATGGTGCATGCTGGGATGGCACCGGTCGCGAGGATGATGTTGGGCTTCTTGCGAGGGAAACACAGGTCGCCTCGAGATGTGCGGAGCACATTGGCCCTTTTAAATTCATCATCGGCGTCGACGTCGAACCGCTCGACCACGACATCCAACGCGATCTTGAGAGGAGCACCCTCTCCTTTCTTGGCAAGCTTGCGCTGGCGCTCGTACACGTCAAGCAATGGACCAGGGATAGCAAACTTCTCAAAGACGAGGGTGGAAAGTGCCGTGGTCCTTCCGACAGCGAGGTTTGAAGTTTCCGAGTAATCTGCACTTTTGATCGTCCCGCTCTCAACTCCTTTTGCGAGCTGTTTGTCGATATAGGTCTGAAGGATTTGATACTCTTCGTTGTGGAGCTGGGTGGCCTTGACCACGTGAAGAAGTTTTTGACAGTCTTCCCAAAATTCGTCCGGAGTTGCAGTGTCAAGCATGGACTGCGGAAAGTCGCGCAATAATTCGAGAGGTGGACGGGGGCACCACGCAGACCAGAACAGGCTTCGCCCACCAAAGAAGGGGCATGAACCGCGCATAAACTATGCTCATGCTAAGTGAATCCGATGACGCGAGATGAGGGAGGACAGACCTGGATCTCAGTATTCCAACTTGTCGAGGTCAGAGACCAGGGGAATGTCTCCGATGAACCACCCAAAAGTAGATTGAAGGGCAAGGGAAGGTTCTAAAGAGAAGCTATTAGAAACGCGCGTGCTTCAATGTGAAAGCCGTGTTGGTACCTGGAAGTGTGCGGGAAGCCAAAAGGCTACACGAGATGTCATGAGAACGAGTAAAGTTTACGCTAATGCAGTAATTACCTCCACGTTCGAGGACAAGGATCTTCCTGAAGGGCTCCAAATTGAGAGCAGCATCGATATAGGCAAGAGCGCAGAATCCGCTCCCGCAGACGATATCATCGAATTCTCCGTAGTCTATGATCCATAGGATCAGCGAGGAATTGGGGCACGTACGCGTGGCAGACTTACTTAAGATCTGTTGCCAGTTGGCCTCGTCCACAAAGTAATGTTTGCCAGTGGCCTCGGCGGGGGTAGGCGACTGTTCACCAGGACGAGGGAATCCATATTGATTGACCGGCTCGGGGGGCGATCCCTGCTGCAGCGCATGTTCGCGTGCTTCCAACGCGCGTTCTCGTTCCTGCAGCTGACGAGCAAACTCTTGCAACTTGCGCTCCCGGTCTTGCAGCCCGTCATTTGCTTCGAGCTGACATACAGCTGTATCCTCCAATGCTCTCGGCGGCGCGTCCTCCGAGTCATTCCTATCCACCTCATCACAGGCACGCTGCACGGAAGGCTTGCCTACATGACGTTCATACGACGGGAGATCAGGGTCTGGAACATATAAATATCCGGGGATTTTGGTAGCAGGCATGTCAGAGACGACAGGCGGTTTGAACTGGGTTGGCGATTGCTAGCGGTCGGATGGACATGACCTTTTATGCCTTGCTGGAGCCTGGTCTAGAACGGCGAGGATTCTTATTTCCAAGGCCCAAATGGTCCAGATAGGGAGGATCATCCCGTGTCTATCGTGGTGTGATCTGTTCAATCGACTGCAGTATGCCATAAAAGGGACAGTAAATATCACCATCTGACCAGTTCCTGAGCGGCCTTCCGTCGCAATCAACAGTATGGTGTAGTCCAGACCATGTATTGGGTATTCTGCAGACCAATGAAGGAGGGAGATTGGAAGCTGCGTGGCCTAAAGAGTGCACGTGGTTGAGTGATTGTGCCGACTGGCTCTAAGAGCTGCTCGGCAAGCAAGGAAACACTTTTTACACTTCTTGCGCGTAAATGAACGAGAATTCCAAGTGAACTGATGGGCCGTAAGATGAAAATGTAGGGAGAAAGCACAATAAATGCATTAACCAGGGCGTTGCTTAGGTTCAAGGGCCATTGCAGCAGGAAAGCAGGCTGCCACCCCCATCTGTGTCATACGGAGAGTCTGGGGAGAAAGAAATCAAGAACGTGAGTTCCTTTCAACGACAACGCTAGCACAACTAAGTGTAAACGAGTCGAGAAACCGAACTAGGTAGGAATTTTCCCGCATCAGCAAAGCTTGGTGTCGTGCTAGACTGACGGAACGTATCCGGAAAAAAATTATGTTGGCAGTCGAAATGCGAGCCCGCCTCAACAATAAAGGTTATACAGCGAAGCGAAGGGAACAGAAGGGGCTCACTGCTGAAATTAGTGAGAGAAGGCGGGAGCCTAGGATCTCAAGATGCCCAAGCAGCTGAATACTCGGACTTCGAACCGGAGGCAACGTGAAAGACCATAGTTGTTTCAGATAGCATAGGGCGATACAAATTCTCAGGTCTTCGCCAGAAATTGTCTATCGTCGTCTAAGTGAACTTGCTACCATGGCATTGTGAGAGTCTTTCGCTAGTATGTTCATGGCCCGACTCGGATAGTAATACGGTCGCCGTTTTATATTTAGGCGTCACTATTTTCATCGAGCGTTCAATTCGCTGCAATTGCCATGGGATGGTCACTCACTACGGTGCTCACCCCCAACTTCGTCACGGATTTGATCAGAAATATTATATCGAAGTTTGATGCTGCGCCGAACACAACGTGCGTAGCACGGAGTGACAACTCCTCCCAGTGAAAAGTGGGTGGAAGAGGCTCGTGGAAATGCAGGCCGGATATTTCCGTTTCCAATAGAAGGCCCCTCACCGAGCAGGTACCACAAGCGGGCAATCAACGTCAATTTACATAGCATCAGGAGTGTTTTGGCACTCTACTTAGTCTACTACTGTCGGATTGCGCCGTCGGAAGGGGCTACTATTTCACAGCAAGTCTTGAAGCCGCTACATCGGTTGAAAGTGCGCAGGGCATGCGAACCTTCCCATGCCACCGCCCACGCAGTACGCCTCTCGGCTACGGTAATGTCAACGTTTGCCCTTCGTACCGACGGTTCCTAATATATGACAGACTCTGATAGGCACAACTTCATCATGGACTCATGCCAGTAGCAATCAACCAATTATGGCCCATGAGGAATGCTCATATACTCTTCCTGTGCGTGGGACGCATGTTGCATCCAGGCTGTGCTGCGGTCTATCCACTTGTTCCGGACAGCTTTTTTCTCGAATCCTTTCCCTTTCCCTTTATGTGAAAGGGAATGACACTTCCCTGGGACATGCACTGTCGGCTCCGGTATTTTGTCACCGCCTTGATCGTGACTGCCCGTCGGAACCTTGAATGCAACGCGACGTCTTGGATAAATACAACCCGTGGAAGCGCTGCTCTGAGAGTTGCGATTTTCTTTCCCCTACCCTTGGTGATAATATGAACCTTGCCTTCGGGAAGAAAAATGATGCTCGATCAGCGGATCAGTCAGGCCGTCAAGGTAGGTCAACAAAATGTCTCGTCTGTCCAAGCTTCTCTTTTGCCCTTGGTATGGCACGGCATTGATTTCATGTTGTTCAGAGTCGCCTGCGGAGCCAAGTCCTGCTGCGAAGCCTGGTTTCTGGAAGTCTCTTGACTGGAAGTTGATGCTTGCGTTGCTATTTCCGATGACGCTGGAAACACTGGACTACACAGGTATGGGCGTCACTCGGATGTAACCCGGACGTGGTTTCACGCGCGCGTCTCATTGATTTTGTGAGTCGTTGCGACGGCACAGACTCGGATCGCTGTGAGTGGCAGATCCTTTCTCTACCCAACGTCGGCTAATTGATATACCAAACAAATAGTCCGTTTTCAATGCGCTCTCACTCGAAAGGTGTGTTATAGCTTTCAGAGAAAAGTGTGGTCGGCCTCATTTTCCCTCTCCCTAAATGCCAGCTACATTGGCACTGCATACCTTCTTGCTTCCACTGTCTTCCTTCCATTGTTTGCTTCTATTGCGGACATTTATGGGCGCCATTTCGGGCTTCAGTTATCGTTGCTATTCTTTCTTGCAGGGAGCGCGATTAGTACTGGTGCTGTGAACATGCCCATGATTCTCATAGGAAGAGGTATTGCGGGGATAGGCGCTGCAGGGCTCCTAACTGTACGCCCTCTCTTGTTGCACTGACATGGAAGTTTCCTTATATTCTGCTCTGGTTTACCTGTAGATCATTCGGACAATCATGTCCGATACGGTA
Source organism: Chiua aff. virens (assembly GCA_038094695.1). Taxonomy (NCBI): domain Eukaryota; kingdom Fungi; phylum Basidiomycota; class Agaricomycetes; order Boletales; family Boletaceae; genus Chiua; species Chiua aff. virens. The sequence continues at coordinate 6,747 of JBBPUM010000524.1, read as the reverse complement.
TCGCTCAACCAGAACAACTTCCAGCAATCTGCACTCTTTCTACTTTATTCTGTCGGCTTCAGTGTGGGACCTGTGATCGGTGGATTTCTGGTTGTGGCCAACTTTCGTTGGGTGTTTGCTATCAAGTAAGCTGTTTGCGCGGAACGATGTTCATTGTTGTTGAGCGTTGATCACCCAGTTTGCCATGCACCGTGCTCGGAATGTTGCTGTGCTTTGTCCTTCTCCGTAAACGACTTCCTATACCTGACCAAGAGAAATTCGAATCTGGATCCCCGAGCACGGGCCGTCATAACGCAGCGGCAGTCACCCTGGATAGCTTGGTTTCCAAACTCACCCTGATCGATTGGATTGGGACCTTTCTGTTCGTTAGCGGTGGGATCTTGGTCCTGCTTGCGCTCAACTGGGGACCGGACGATGGCTGGAAGACTGCACGTGTCATTGTCAACCTCGTCCTCGGTGCCATCTTGATAGTGCTCTGTGTCCTGTGGGAATTCCTTCTCGAGAAACGGTCGTCTTCACTTCCGTCGGTGGGGAATGGCAGACCTGACTACGTCCAGACCAAATACAAGAGTGTTTTCCACGCACGGCCAATGCTGCCCATCGAGTTGTTCACCTCATTTGACATGTGCGTGACGCAATATGGGGCGTTCATCTCAGGCATCGTCATGTTTGTTATGTTTTACTTCGTGGCCATTTTTGCGACAGTGGTCACTGGACTCCCACCTTCTCAAGCGGGTATTCAATTGCTCTATTTCGCACCGGGACTCGTGCGTATTCCAAGTTTTGGTGTTAACGGATAGTTTTGTTGACGTAACCAGGGAGGTGGATCGTTGTTGGCGGTTCGGTTGATCAAGTGGCTTAGGCAGGTCAGTCGTTCTTGATGTATGGTGGAGGCATTAAGGGACGCTGACCTATGTCGACATAGCCCAAATATCCTATCGTGCTTGGGAGCGCTATCATGACAGTCGGTGTGGGTCTCATCCAGATGGCCATGCAGAATAACGTACAAAATGAAGTGAATGGGTGAGTCGCAAACTCTACTCTATTAAGTCGTTAATTGGCCTCTGCAGATTCATGGCGATGGCGGGTGTTGGCGTCGGTTTGACTGCGGGCCCGCTCGCGATCCAGGCACGCTTCATAAAGCCGAATCACATTGCGATCACGAATGCCATGTTGAACTTCGTACGTCTGTTTGTTTCCGCCTCCTGTTTGCCCCCTTCACCGACCCTTTCCTCTCCTGTCTATGACAGTTCCGTGCATTTGGAGGCACCGTTGGCCTTGCACAATGTTTTACCATACTCGACGCTCGAGCCAAGTCATACATTTCTTCGCAACTCGCCTATCTCGCCAGCACGCTCACGCCAGACGAGTACGGCGCGGTTGTCGCGGCGCTGCTGGACAATCCTGGTGGACTAACGTCGGTGACCAGTTTGGATGGGCTACCTGCGCCGGTGCAGAATGTGGTGAGGGACGCATTCCGCGATGGGGTGCGATGGGGATTTGTGTCACTAATCCCATGGTTGGGGGTGGGGGCCATACTGTCGGTGTTTTTGAGCCGAATTAAGGATTCGGATGCGACTGTCAAGGAAGAGAAGGGAGAAGGACAATCTGCGGAAAGTATAGAGATGGCACCGCGACGAACGGAAGGGGATGGCGAAACTGAGGGTGCTGCGCGCTAAGGAAGGGATCGGAAAGGACTCACATATTCTCGTTGGTGTGGTATTTTATCAGACAGATGGCACTCGTTTGAGGGTGGAGCTTATTTATGCGTAATGCGCGCTCGATACCATGGTGCCAGGTTTTACGTACGTACAGTAGATCCATTCATAATGCACACATACAAATATAGTGCGTGACGACTATCGAGCTGTCGAATAAGATCGATCGTATAGTATCACTCCCGCTACAACATTGGCATCATCTACTCGGATATGCAAAGGAGGGAACCCGATGTACAATACTGTCCCTCCTGACCTGAGTCCGACGGATCAAGCAACCAACTTTTCAATGATCTCTACCGCTTTATCGAACTCCGCCTTCTGTGCCTCAGTCGGATAAGGGACCCCAGCGCCCGCCGCCGACCCCATTGCCCGGAACGCCGCCATCGCTGCCGGGTTTCCCGTCTCTGTCACCTGTACGATGCTCGTGTTTCGGCCGTACAAGTCTTGTGCGCCTGGGTACTGCGTCGGGAGGGTACCCAAGAGGGCTTGGAGGTGCACGATGTCAGCGAGGTAATTAGTGATAGGGAGCGTCTTGGTGGTGGGCGGGCCGAGGGCGGGGGTGCCATGGGGGCGAATTTGGGTAGTGATTGTAATGGTGTCACTGGACGCATTACGGGTGATGGTGTACAGGGCGTTAGGTGTGGGTGGGGCGAAACCGCCTTCGATGCCTGAGGGGTTGTCGGCGGGTGTGACCAGGTAAGAAGATCGGAGCTACTTGCCTTTCTGAAGAACGATGTGGAAGGCCTCAGTGACGGTAGACATCTTGAGTAGTTGGTGATGGTCAGATGAGGGTTACGGCGAGCTGAGCACTCTCCTATAGAGATCGTTGAGGCGGTACAGGACAATGGCTGCACAATCGGTATTTGGGCATAGCATTTATATGATCTATAATGTGATGCGATTGAAATACAGTACTCTCAAGTTGCTAATGATCATATGTTTACCGGTCACCACTACATGCCAGTGCCCAGCACACGCGTGTACTAGTACAGCGAGATCCGGATGGCACAGATGCATCTTATCCTGCTGGCATTACTCAGCGGGACAAGATGCCATCGTGAGAAATCCCCGTTCAAGAATTCATCGAAAGCGCTTCTGACTCAGAAGATCCAGCCTCGCCGTGTTCTTTTAGATGCGGACTCGGATATCTAAATTCCGGCAGTTTTTTTTTGGAGGGGGACTTTTATATGATAGATCGCGTTCAAGACTCAGGGGCTTCGGATGCGGGAATAAGAGCTGATGTCACTCGGATACTGCCGCCGGTGAGTGTCCAGTTCTGAACCATGCTGTCCACCTATAGCTACCTTGTCTTCGCACCCTCGATGGATCTCACTGCGTTCACTGATGGCACCCACATCCACGCTGATCCGTGGCTGCAAAGTCAAAGCACCAGCTCATGCCAGTGGAACTTGGAGATCACATGATAGCCAATGCGAAAATCTTGCCCACAAGAAATACGTCAGCAAAGTCGATCAGTTGAAAGTTGACGGTGGTGAGAGCCGCAATATTTCTTTGAATTCCCATTCTTTCTCTGCGTTCTCGGCGAGCCCACACAGGATCACATACATAGTGGAGTCGAGCACTACAGATTCGGTAGGATCATAGTACATCCCGTATGCCCGTTGCTAAACCATAATACCTTGAGTGACACCATGTTCAGTGCAGAGTTCTGCTGTATTCGAATCACACAACCATTTACACAGGAAGAAGATATGTATACATTAACCCGCAAGAGAAAATTAGCCAGCACTGAGCATCAAGCAGCAACCCTGAATTCAAGTACTGCAGACTCGGCGAGATCATACAACTTCTCCAGCCGTAAGCCAGCTGCAGCCCTGCAAAGTAGAAACATGGTCAATAACGGCGCCGGTAAAAAGCCTAGGTTGATGGATCAGTGGTAACAAAGGAACGCACCCTAACGCGATTGAATCCGCCAATGTTCTCTCTTTCCCATTCAATATAAGCATCATGTTCATGTCCTGTTGGTACATCCTGTTGTTTCCGTTCCCGAAGTTGGGCAACATTGGCTCAGGGGCAATGTCTGCACCCAAAGATTTTACGTTCGAATCATGGGTAACAGGGGACAAGACATAGTCATCTAATTTTTGGGGGGTATAGAACGTCAGGTCAAAGTAACCAGGACATGAAAAATGCAAAGGAACGTACGAATAAGCAAGCGACTATGAGGAGCCATCGCATTTCGGATGTTCCTCAAAATAAGGGAGGCTTTAACATCTGGCCAGTCATGGATGATGTTACGGAGCTGCATGATTGTTAAATCAAATTCGTCCCCGTTCTAGATAAAGTTATCGGAATAAGACATACATAATAGGCATCTTGGCCCTCGACAGGACTCTCTTGGAAGAAATCGATCGGTTTGAAATCGATTTGATTATTTTCCATCGCTTCTGGCGCCTCCCTAGACCATACCTATGACCCAACAACGTTAGCTCTCGATCATTATCAAGTGTTGAAGTAGCAGGACGCTAGCATGACGATACATAATGAAATGAACAAGGAAACATGACTTCACCTCCTTAGCTCGAACTAGTACTTCGGGCAGGTCTTGATCAATAATCTTGAGGTGCGGGTACATCTTTAGAAGTGGGATAGTAACCGTCCCGACACTACCGCCAACATCACAAACGGTCTTCACTTCATTCCATGGATAGTCTACAAGCAGAGAGGATCAAGTTGGTAGACTGGTTAAGTGAACGGAGTTATCCACTTACGGTGCAAAATAGAAAGGGAGCCCATAGTGTGGCCAATTCCAACCATAGCACGGCAGAAGTTCTGTATGCTTGATGTAAGAAGTGATGGTTTTTTCAATTGATGATGAAAGCTCTCACCTCACGCCTCTCGTCCTTGACACAGACAAGTTAGTGAACAGTCATCAAACGAACTGAAAGAGTGTTGAAGGGCTTACATCCTCTGCTAACCAATCAAAGAAGTTTCCCTTGATGCCTCTCTTTTTGAGGGAGTGCATGAGAGGCGACATCTGCGGATCATAACTGACTGCATATTCTGGATCTGTCATGGTTTCATATAACACAACTGCACCATGCGGGACATCCTCCGATTCCAGACGCGCGTAGGCAGCCGGGTAAGAATCAGATCCGGCGACGAGTGAGATGCGGTTGTTCGTGAATACATTCGGCTTGACTAGAATTGGCTATCAATATGTGTTCTTGGTGAACCGGAAAGGAGAGTTGTACCTTCAGTGAAGCACCCTTTGATTGCAAGGAGACGAAGCACGCGGGCCAGCTTTCCTTTTTCCAACCCAACCATCTTAGCAAGCTCATCGATATGAAGGCCACTTGGGTGGCGTGCTAGCACGTCGGCAATCTTTGCCCGGATAGCAACGCGCACACATGCCCATTCGAACGACATCGCAAACTTTTGGGATAAACACATCATCAGCAACGTTCTCCGCTGGCATTCGAGTCCATTACACAACTCACATTGTGGAAAGTGTGCTGAGGTGGAGCCAATGAAGCGCACAGCTGCTGGCAGGCTCCCTCAAGAAGCCTCACAGCTTTCTTAAGTGCCACAGTATCGAACGCAAAGTCAATGGGATGATATGTCTTTGTGTGAATTGTAGGAACATCATTGCCGCCTTTCTTGTACTCGGCGATGGCCTGACGAGCAGAGGTGTTGATGATCTCTAAGAGGGCCTCGAGCTGAGCTTCTCCTGACATGACAAAGAGCTTAAGTGGTAGTAGGTGAATGTAACAGAAGAGGGGACGAGCGAATGAGGGCAGTCTCATTGTCTGAACCTTTAAATACAGATCGCAGACTCGCAAACTCGCAGACTCACAGTCGGCGAACTCGAGAGCCGGCAGCGAATACCCGACAACGGCTCGGCCCGGAATAAGCCTAGAAATTGCTTTCTAGAAGTCATACATGATATTCTCCGCAACTCCTTCCGTGTTAATCGAGTTCTGCCACAGCCCCTAAGAATGGAATAAGAGTATCGATACTGCAACGGGGCGTGCGACTCATCTGGAAACGCTCCTACCGTCTCCAACCGCTTCATGGGTTCGGCAATCATCGCAATACCATCGGGGCTGGCACGTCACTGAGCCGCATCACCATACGTACTATTTCTCGAGTTGATTCCAATACATGCAACACATAGAAGTCGTCGCAGGAGTTGGCTTTTAACTTGAAATAAAAAAAACATGTCCTTTTTCAATCGAATTAATTGGGCATTCCGCGATTTAAGCGGAGCAACGTTCTCCGCGTTAACAGGAACGATTGAAATTTAAGTACCTGATGTCAGAACGTGGTTGCGCCTAGTAAGTGCTTCAAGTTACGCCGTCTGCAAATATTGAGCCTCGAATGGGTCGGTATCGTGAATAAACCGAATCCGGTGTCAACGACCTCGGGCAGCTATTACCACTGGCAAGTGACTCAAGCCCAACTGATGGCCTATGACTAGATGCAACCGAGTATTATCTGCGTGAAGTGTTTTCATACTAGTGGCTCAAAGATGCAGTAAGAAAATACGTGGGAAAAGAGACACTTAATTTCGGGATTCCCTATTTAGTTACCTCAAGGATAACATTCAACTTCCATGAAACAATAGCCTTGAGTTTACGTGGCGAGTGTCATCATCGTGAGCAAAAAAGATACAAACGATGTGGTATAAGAAAGCACAGTCTAGCAGGCACTGCATCGTCGTTAGTGATTGTCACCACTCTACTGAGATGGCCACTTTTATATATCCTCACTGACATTTGAACTTCGCAGCACGAAGTGGCTTGCTGATCGGCTACCCGAAGATTTACAAGATAATCCAATGGTTCATCACTGTCGAACTGGACGCGGTATGCATATAAATGACTCCATTTCTTCTTGGTTTACTATAGACTCGAAGGCGGGTAACCTGTTGACAGCTGACCAGACGTCAGAATTTTAAGATGTTCGCTACGTGACCCACGAACGAGGCGTGGCGCCAGCTCCGACTCAGTCGGAGTCACCGAGTTGCTGGCGCCAATTCCGCGACCATACGCCGATCGTACGC
>JBBPUM010000523.1:0-15669 GCA_038094695.1 Chiua aff. virens | reverse complement strand
GACACTCCTGAAATCGATGGTAGGTCCTGTGTGCGTCAAGAACACGCTCCAGTCATAATCACGAAGTGGACGCTCATGCAAAGGTAAGAACATACTGTGGTCGAAGCGGTGGATAACGTCTTGCGAGCCCTAAAAAATCTGGAGGACTTGCGTATGGATTGCGAGGGTGCATCACAGTCGGAACCTGTTCACCCCTTTACGCATCTAATATAGGGAGTGTTGCACTTCCAATTTCACTCTCCGCCGTCACCATATGACAATACCTATCAGACTTATCAACAACTTAACTGAGCAGGAATCAACTTTTGTTCATGGTGTACCATGGCAATTACAAAGACAACTAGCCATTCATGGTCATGACACTAAGAACTCTGGCCCCTCCTAAGAGTTTCCTCCTGTAATTTCAGACGCTGCAATTCAACTTGGAGTTGCAGCTTTTGAAGCTCGTTTTGCAGGAGCGCACGCTCATGTTCCAGCTGACGGGCCTTTGCCTCCACCTCGAGTCGCCGCACCCTTTGCTCTTGCTCAAGTATACGAAGCCTCATTTCTCCCTCGAGCTTGAGGCAGCGCAGTTCATGGTCGCGTTGCTCACGAGCATTCAGGAGCTTCTCCTCGTGGAATCGCTTCTTGGCCTCACGATCGAGTATGCGATCATTGATGTCTTGACTGCAAACCGTCATGAGGGACTGCAGAGAACTGACTATCTCACCCAATTTTTCCAAGCGTGCGTCTTCAGGTCCAAAGGCAGTAGTGGTCCGAGTACCGTTATTGGCCTGACGACCACAGCCACCACGTGTCAATAACCGCACATGTTTTTGAGCCGGTCCCGACAACGAAGTTTGTGAGGTGCTTGAAACCCATTTGCAATTTTCCGAGTCCTCGGAGCTGATGTCGGGGGTCAGGGTTTTCATTTTTAAAGACAGATGCGAGAGAAGGTTGGCCGCCGCTTGGTCTGAGTCAGACTCCTCGGCTAATTGCGTGAATATCGAACTGCCGCCGGGGGCGTCAGGGGTATGCAGCATGGGGACACAGTCGTGGTGCGTTGGTTCAGTGGGGAGTATACCTGTTGTGAGGAAGAGGCGGCCGGCCTCTCTGTCGCACTGTTTAAGGTGAGGACCTGGTAGGGGATAGTCATCGTTCAAAGAGATGGGGCCAGAAACGGAGGCGGAGGCGAGAGGACTGACAGCGGCGGCTGAGAAAGCACTGGCAACGGCGGCAGCAGATGGGGAGACGAATGATGGTTCTGGGGATAGGACCGCGCTGGGAGCCGGGGGGGCTGGGATAGCGGTCATGGCGCGGTCGCAGGAAAAAAGCCGGCGGCGGCAGACGCAGAGATAGACGAGGGGCGCAGGGACGGAACTGCACTGGCAGTCGAGGGGGCTGGGACGGCAGAGATCGGGCCGACAGGATACGACGAGGTGAAGTTTCTGCAGAGGCTCCAGGTTACCGGAGAATGTTGCACTTCCAATTTCACTCTCCGCCGTTACCATGAGCTTGTGCAAGTTATATGCTGTTGAAACGATCACGGCGCATGATGTTCATTCGAAAGTCTCGGTACCCTTGAGTGATTAATCCCAGTATTCACTCATCCATTGTCTGCATAGCCGGATCTCTCGCGGCCGGTATAGCCAGAGAAAATAAGTGCAGTGCGATGGTAATGAGTCATACAACAATCCTAGGACAGGACTAGATACGCTTCCCACTCATGGCTGCCTTCTTGGCCTCTATCTCTGCAGCTTTGGCTAGAGTGAACAAGGCTTCGTCAGTTCGGGGACAGGTACCGGACGCTATGACACAGACCTTCAGCCTCCGCCTCTCGCTTGGCCTGCGCAGCCTCGCGCTCCTCCTTAATCTTCCTTAAACGCGCGAGATCTGACTTGGCTTCATCCGTCTTTCCAGCACGATGCAGCTAACCAAAGGATGAGACAATCATTGAATCGACAAGAGGGCACACATACCTTCCAGTAACGTTCTTTGGCTTCCTGCTTCTCCTTGGCTTCCCTGAATACGCGATTATATCAATGTACAAAATGACCGCGTGAGCAGAACACCGGGGTTACCTCTCCTTTCGAGTTAGATCCTTTGAGCCCAAGTCTGAGATCGTGAGCTTCTTCGTGACATGATTTGGATTGATGAGATCGGCGTCCTCGTCTTCTTCGTCAATCGTTTGTTTCTGGGCTGCTTGTTTCTTCAAGTTCTTGAGCTCGCGTCGTTCGGTGCGCGTCAGTTCTTGCTGTGCAGGGGCGCTTGGGCCAGTTGCCTCTTCTTCTTCTTCCTCCTCCTCCTCCTCTTCGCTTTCTTCCTCTTCCTCTTCTTCATCATCGTCGTCGTCACCATCACCATCGTCTTGCTCAGCGTTCTTACGACGGGACCTAATGCACCCAGATAATGAACTGGAGAAGTATGACGGAAGGAAGCTTACGATTTCGACACTGCTACCCCATCACGACCAACTTCCAAATCACGGCTGGGTACCATTTATGCCATCAACACGATCCGATCACATTTGGTGTTGGCGACGTGCGCACTCACCTAAAGCTTCTACCACCACCGCGTTTCGTCTTGAACTTTCCTGTAAAACGTGGTTTTAATGTAAATAAGTAAGGATACACGGGGATACACTTGCCTGGGCCTCTGACCATGCTGAACGAGTGAGATAAAGAGTACAAAGACAGCGTCGCTACAGTGGCAATAGATAAAGCCTAGTCACTTTACCAAATCAGGCAGTGCGATCAGTTGCTGACTAATCAGCGGCTCGACATTGTCGAATCCTCCCGAAGTCTTGCCCAAGACAACTTGAACCACGATGACGACGATACCCTCCCGTCTCGCGCAGGTTTCGCGCATGTCGAGCAGCCCGGAAGAGGCTCGTAGACGCGTTATCGATCTCTACAGAGGCTGGGTCCGCGCTGTGAGTCGCATGTTCACCCATATACGAAGCACTGGCTGACAGTCCTGAATCCACACAGGCACCAGAAATTGTTACCCTGTATGCCATCCCCGTCACACCTTCCTACGTCCGGCACTGTATCCGTCAAAAATTTGAAGCAAACCGACATGTGACAGATCCACGCGCGATCGAGCTCCTCATTCACAAGGGTCGTTTGGACCTCCAAGAGGCCCTCAATTGCTGGAAACAGACAGACCATGTGATGGGTATTCTTCTTAATGTAGAGCAGAGGCCACAGCGTACGTTTTTGCAAAAGTTTTTGGAGGGTGCGTATCATTCTCGCCATATGTGGTTCCGTTGATGACACTTGTGCGATGATAGGCAGAGACGAGGAGGCTGTTCGGCCCGCTGCTTCTGGTGTCGTATAGCACGATCTATGTTATGCGGACTTGATACAATGCAATAATTAGAGTGCATAGAAGTCGCTCTTTGGGGAAATTGGTCATATTCGGTTGCGAATCGCTGCGAACGGACGAAACCGCCCAGCAAGCCAGGAGTTGTGATTGTTGCGAATGGTTACTTCAAGCCTACAGACTTGGCGCCCCAATTTACCTCTGGAAATGATATCAGCTCTTTGCAGCAGCATAATCCATTATCTTTGATGCTATTGTAGGTTCGGTTTATTTGTCCGTTATCTGGCCCAGGTTTCAACCCTTCCATACGTACCGCAATGCGAGTTCCCTTGGGACTGGATTGAAGGGTACGTGGCGCATACAAGGATAATCGATCATCCACGTATGTAAGGCCCTCCTGCATTGTTCAAGATTTCATTTCCCTACAAACCCAGAGAACCTCGTCAACTTGACTCTCGCTCAAAAGAGTTGTCATGGGTCGAGTCAACAGGGTGAATATGCAAACCGTACTCGAAGCTGCAACGCCCATCGTATGTTTGCAACATCCTTTTAACCAAACACCCCATCTCCCTGCATAGACTGAATCATCCTATACAATCAGTATCACTAACCCTTCCTCGGCAAGTTGCTTCTCTCCTGTCTATCTTTCGCAGTGTTTACACTAGTATCTCCTAATAGAAATCTATTGTGATATCTATTCCCATTCCTAAGGAGACCTGAAACAGATAGCTTCTGCTGATATCATCTCTATCGCCAGTGTGATCTTTCACTTTCGTTGCAAATTTTATCCGTTTTGCAGGTGGTGATTTGTTCCCGGGTGATTATATCATAAGCTATCTCCTCTCGGATTCTCGCTGTTGCGTAGGCCTTGCGCACAGCGGAGATACCAAGCTCAAGGTCGCCTGCTTTGTTACAGCGGAAGCATCAGAATGCTGTTTGGCTAGGACATTAGTTGCGTCCAAAAATGCACATAGGTGAGCACGGGGAAGCCAGCTACATTCTGTTGGCTCTTACGGCGGCCAGTCCAACGCGATTCATTTGTGCCAACACAACACCGCCATGGACAAACCAAACGATAGAGGCAAAAGCAGCGCTCCTGAGCTAGTCCCAGTAGCGCGTCAGCATAATCATGATGACTCGAATTCTGATGGCTCAAACGGGTCAATTCCTTTGAATCCCCGCTACGACGGTGCGACAATTGTTACTAGTAGTACTGAGTACCTTGATCTGTGTGTGGCGTTATTCTATAGCCTATATTGTGGTGTGACTGACACGGGTATCACGTGCTAGTCACATGACTGAATAACATAATCATGTGACGTGATGTGGGATCTCGCGCAACACTTTCTTGCGACTGACGCGACCATGCTCCCCTCCGCTGTGGCCGAGCAGCAAGCCAAGCTCGGTGTCTCCGCAGAGGAAAGCAAAGCCCAACGTCTAAAGCGACAACAAGCTCGTTTTCGTGATCGCGGAGGGTTGGTGTTCTACTTTGTTCATCGTAGCCTATGTACATTGACGTGAGCATAACTTGAATAGCGCGTTTGTACCATCCAACTCGAACCCACTGCTTGATCTCCTTCTTGCGCGTACTGTGTCCGGGGAATCACCCTCAAAACCTCGTCTAAAGGCTGTGGCCGCAAGGCGTTCTTCGCCCCGTAAGAGACGTGAGACCTCACCCACACGGAAAGCGGTAATAAATGTCTCCGAGAAAAGTCAACCCGTAGCTGGTTTGTCACTACATTTCCTGATCTATTTCCGAATTCTGAGAGCGCGTATAGGGGGGATCAAATCGAAGGGTCAGGCGCCGCGGAAGCGGAAAGCAAATCGTGTTGAACCAGAAGGTAAGCTCACGCATTCCCGTACCGACTCGTCACTTAATTAGTATATCGTTTATCAGAACCAACCACGAAACCCGCTCCGAAGCGCCGTGGCAAACTACCAAAGGCCCAAAAGAAAGTGCCAGGTTTGTTCCTCCTTATTGTCTGGCCCCCTGCCTTCCTCACAGCCCCAGAAATCGTTACGGGAGAACCCAGCACCAAGGCCAAGGTTACATCCAAAGGAAAGAGTAAACAACGTAACACTACTCTGGCCACCTCGCATGAAGCCCCGAGACAGAAAACCAAACCAAACCCAAATCCTGTAAAAGCGGTTGTGGAGGTGCTTGTATCTGGTATGTCTTGTGTTCTCGCCCAACCTCCCTGGTCACTGTATGCGTGCGCACAGACAATGATCAAACGCTCATTGATGTTTCCCATAAAACAAATCACAAGAGAAGGGTGATCTGCGAGGACGACGATGACGTGCCGCCTGTTAGAATTCTGGCTGGTAAAAACAAACCAGACTCTGATCCAGTTGTCGTCAAACCTGCAGCAGAAGGCGATGGGCAGCCCCCTGTGCCAAAACCGAAAAAACGCAAGAAGGAGGAGGATAACTATGACGATCGGCCTCAGAAAGCTGTCAAAATTTCCGACACAGGGTACGTATTTTGACACATAAGAGAGCAATTTGCATTTATACGTGTTGGATTAGCCCTCCCCATTCTTCATCCAAGAAGTTAAAGGAGAACCAATCCGACGCCAAACGCAAGCGTGCGGTCAAGGCCAGCCCTCAGGACGAGCCGGATGCATCGTGCCCAAAGCCGATGATCAAGCCGTCATCACGTCTAGTGGCATCGAAAGGTCCCCCACGTGAAGTACTAGAGCGGATCAAAGCGAGCGCTGCACGACATTTGAATCGTGCTGACAATGAACCGGACGAGTTGGACTGCCTCTCGTGAGCAAGGACAAATTCGGTGTTTTTTGCACTCGAAGCTATGTCTCGGACCGACGGCTTTGCAAGTCGGCGTGCAACGGCCCCACTCGCGTCCTCCATTTTGGCTGTCCACCCGCCTGGCCTCGCCGCCTTATCACATCTCTACCTTTTCTTCCGCCCAAAATGTACTGGAATCGCTCAACTCGATTTGACGTCCTTGGACAATGTCTCGACGCTGGCCCGAATGCATTCCTGTGTTTTATGGCGTATATATTGCTTTATTTTAACCCTGTATTGTACAATAGAATGAGATGCTCATGTTATCAACAAGCCTTATCAAAACCCGCAACAAGCATTGACGAAGCAAGTAAACTGACAACACATTGGGTAAAGAGTTACATAGCCTGAGCGGCGAGACATGTTGCAAACGCAAGTGAATGTCAGTCACTACCTGGTGTAACTTGTCCGATTGACAGATGAGATAGATTGCGTCATGAACGGGACTCCTAGTAATGGGAATGGGATCTTAAAAATCTACCGAATACAATAAATAGCAACACGAATAGTCCATGAGTACCAACAAGCTAAGTAGGCATATCATCCAGTCCATCCGCCACCCGAATCGCATCTGGATCCCATCCCGACTCCTCGCTGCGATGCTTCAGCCGCGGGTCGACCGTCTGCTGGTGTTGTGGCGGCGTGATCGGCGTCACGCTCACCGACGCAGGCGGGTGGACGTGTGAAGACACACCTTCCATCGGAGACGGATCGTGATCAGGTTCGTCGGACGAATGCCGTAGGTCCATGTCCTCATCCACATCGCCGTCCTCGCTGTCAGACCCGAGATCCATCGCCTGTTCGACAGACATGACCATCTCGACGTCGGCCTCTTCTTCCCTGTCCCCGTCTGGCTCGTCCCGATGGGCAACCGGGGACGGCAAGGACCCTGAGGGTGCATGCTCACGTTTCCGGCGGTCTCGGTCCTTGTGGTGTGATGACGACGCGCTGCCGTGTTTGGACGTCGATTTCTCGAGTTTGCGCAGGACTTTGGCGATGTACTCCTTGGCAAACTTTTTGATCTTGGTCACTTTCTCGTCCGAGAGGGCGTCCAGCCGACCTTCTTTATAAGAAGACGACTTTTTCTCTTTTTCGGCAATCACGTGTGTCAACTGGGGAGGGGATCGCGACCCGCCACGGGGTTCATACACGTTCAGAAAAACGGCGAGGTAAAGCAACAAGGAAGCAACGTACCTCCTTGGCATACTTCTTGAACACGTCCGTCTCCAGCTTCCCAGCGTACTTGCTCATGCATTTGACCACCACCGCACCCACGAGCTTGAGTAATCTCTTCTCCTTATTGGCCTCTTTCTCTTCCTTGGACCGTGGCTTTTTCGGTTGCCTGGGTTTCCTCTTCGCTGCTTCAGGTGGCGGTTGGACTGGGGTGGCGACGGCGGCAGTGGCAGCAGCAGCGAGTCGCGCAGCCTCAGCCTCGGCTGCAGCGTTCGCGGCGGCGATGATATCAGCAATCTCACTCTTCCTAGCCCGGTGACCCTCGAGCCTGTTAGGTAAGGGCGGAAATTCTTGCGGCTGCGGCTGCTGCAGATGCACAGAAAACTGCTGTATGATAGACCTTGGTACAGGCTTGAATTCGACACCGTCTGCTTCAAAGCGCATTTTCTTCATCATGGGTCGGTCATCGTCTTGTGGCGGGATGACCAAGGTTGGTGACTCTGCCGTCTCTTCTTCGCCATTCTAGGGATAACAAACAAACGAAGTGAGCACTGGACCACCACATTAAGAACGCTACATACAGCCTTGAGACGCTTTGGTATACGGTAAGCCACCTCGAGAGAATCCCAGTATTCGAGAAGCTATTAACGTTAGCATATATAATTCCTCCGTAGACAATCGAACCAACCTTGAGTGCCAGGGATTTCATTCCCTCGTGTTCCGACTGGGCACAAACCTGGACTGGATCCCTAATCTTGGAATCATCGACCTTGTTACGTTGAATGAGAGGCCACTTGACCATGGCTTCGAGAGCCTTGGGAGAATGCCGTGAATAACCGGGAAGAAGCCACAGGAAACGGAAGACGCACCAGAATGGTAACCTCCACATCCTTTGCATAGTCTTGAAGTATGTTGTTCATCAGACTAAACCCACGTAGCCGCATGATTTGACGCAGAGCGGCATCGTTCTCAGTGATCTGTTTATTACCCGATCAGTTAATGGGGTCCGATTGAATGCCTTAAGGCAGCGCACTTTTATTCGAGTCAGGAGCTTGGAAAGGACCTTCTTGCTCGGCATCTGCCGGATAGCCCGCACAACATTTGGAATATCCTTTTCGACCAGAGGCTTGAGTTCAGGCTGTGAAAAAGTAATGAACGTGAGACAGAGATGAAAGATCAGAGTACGGAACATACCATATAGTCCTCGTCGAGCTTCTTGCCCTTTCTTTTCTTGGTACCCTTGAGCCCGAGTTGTTCCACCTCGTCGGTAATTCCAAGAGCTACAACGAAGAGATGAGATTTGGGTGGTTGATTTGGCAAATGAAACTTACCGTCAAGATAGAGGTCATCCATGCCGCCAATATCTGTCTGAGTCTTTCCACCGAGGAAGCCGACGCAATTGACTTCTCCACAGTAACAGGGCTGTGGATCGTGTCTGTGGTACTTGGCCTCAGGATAGAAAACGTCGATAAAGAATGTGGACGCACCCGTATCGATCCACGTTGTAGTTGAAGGTCAATTCCTCGTTCTTCTTAATAGACCGGTTTGCGAAGATGCCCATCCGAACACGCTCGCCTACTTGCCATTTGGCAACATAGCAATTTGGACTGCAGCTGTGGTTTGCAAAGCGACCGATACCGCCTCTCTTGGTCGCATCGATGTACTAAGCGAAGCATGTAAGGTGGGTGACACGCAAAGGAAGGAAACAGAAACTTGCTTCATTGTTCTGCAACATCATGAAGTAGAAGTGTTTGATTCCTTCTTCGGCATACTCTCGCATGCGTTTCATGAACGATGGATGTGAGACAACATCGCCGATGTACTCGTAGATAAACGCATCCCTGTGATATCCCATACGGGTCGTAAACTACTTCTGGAGAATTAAAAGGGACGAGGACATACTTTGAGATATCGGAACCAGCTCGTAACCCAAACCCCTTCTTCTCCGTCATCACGATCTCGATGTCGGCGTATTCCTTGCGCTGAAACCTGAAGGTCGTGGAAAGAAGCCGTTGAACACCATACTAACGGAGATACGTGGCCACCCACCGTTGGTTCTGGCAATGGGATCGACAACGACAGTCGTCTGAGAGGCACTCGACCTGTGTGAGCCGATTGATACAATCTGACCCCTGCCCGCACGCATCCGATGGGTCATCCACGCCTGCGACGGCAGAAAGACGCCCAGAAAGCGAAAAAGTTACTACGTATTCGAGACTACGACTAAGAAGAGAGCACGAAACTGACCATGCTCGTAAATGCAGTCACAGGTCATGCTCTCCAGGGCCTCTCGTGAGCGTCCGAGTGTGTTGTACTGATAGTGATTTTGGGGGAGCTCGATGAAGGTGGCCCGGGCCTGCTCCTCTGCGCGGGGGAGGTCGGCGATGAGCTGGGGACCTGTGCGTTTGGGCTTGCCATTTGGTGGTGCTGGTGTGGTTGATTCCGACTTTTCTCGCTTGAGTGGTGGGGGTGGGGAAGGTTCTGTCTTGACGGAGGGGGTCTCGGGTGGGGGTTTGACGTCGTCGAGGTCTTCGAGTTTTGGTAGACGGTCTGGCGAGGTATGTACATGTTCTTGGTGGGTTAGTATTGGGGTGATAGATGGACTCTGACGCTTCGAGAGCGGGTCGGACATGGTGGCAGAGGAAGGAGTGCCGAACGGGGTCGACTTCAGAGTTCAAAATGAGTAACTGGGGTGACGATGGGGACGTCGTCAGCGTCAACTCGGACGATGAGGAGTGGTTGAACACCGACCTTGTTTTGTGAGACCACTGGGCCTGGCGACTCAACGTCAGACCAAAGCCAGCGCGATGGCGCCCGCGTCGACTTCAAAAAAGCGAAAGCGCGACGACGACCAACAAAAAATATCGTTGGCGCTGTCTGACCAGCCAACGTCGCAGCTAGGTCCTGTCCTGGGTGAGTACGATTTGTACGCCGTTGTGGTCGTCCACAATGAAAGGCACTACAGCCAACTTTTCTGGCGTCAAAGCACCCAAGTCCACCCCCTTTCGCTGTTACCAGACAGAATCGGTCCCTGTCAATGACGACACCCATTTTGCGGACCTGCCCACCTTGATCGCTGGTGAGACCGATGCTGTCGACTTTTTCTCCTCCACAGAAAGTTGCCCGACGTCCCTCGGGTCTCGGTGCGTCCACAGCTGATTCACGCCGTGCTTGGCTCACCCGTCGTGCGTCTAGGTACTTCGTTGCGGTCCATAACAAGCGCACCAAGACCACGACGGTCCGTGAGGCGCCCCTCCACATCCTCTCACACCAGGTAAAAGCCCTCAAGTCTCTCAAGCCCGCGCCTGTCTCCATTTTGCGGGGCCTCGAAGGCCGTGCAGCCCTGGGCGATACATTCGGTACTAAAAAGGCCAAGCAAGCCATCAAGGCCCAAGAACGAAACAAGGTGGATATATCCGCCATGGAGGCTATCGCGGACCACCTGCAGGATAGCATCCAACGGAACACCCAGGCTTTGCCTTCTGAAGGTATATTCCTGTTGCTTTCATTTTGAGGATGAAGGGGACCGACATATCTGACAGAGGAAGCACGAGCAACAGCTGACAGTGCGCGCTGGGTACCTCCATACAACTCAGATGCAGCGACGCCATCCGAAATCTACCCGTTGCACAACATCATTCCAGAAGCAGAGTGGAAGACCTTGTCACCTTCGGCCATCGTTCAAGCCAGCACGAACAAGGAACGCACAGCCCTTCTTGCATATCAGCGGTCAAAATGGATCAATCAACACCTAGATCTCGTTTGTGCTTCCCCTTCCCCAAGTAAGACGCACGTGTAAGCTATCTTCAGAGTTCCTCTCCTCCAAAGACTAATCCCTTGGCAGCAAAATTCTGATGTACATCTCTATTCTGATGTCTTTCCGAAACTTGACTTTCCGCAAATTCAAGAAGTCGGACATTTATGATAAACTATCTGCTGTCCCATCTATCATTGTCGATGGTCTCATGTCAAGGTTCACGGAGACGCCAAGAGGGTCAACAGAGTGAGGCGTCTTGGCTTCACTCGCTCACTCTTATTTACCCTCGCTATCTAGACCACAATCCACATCGCAAACAGAGACGCTACTGCTTACGCATATGTTTGCGCTATGCCTTCGTGTGGACGACTACGCAACAGACACGACCCTTATTGCAAGCGACCTAAGTCAAAAACTAGCCACGTTCGTTGCCCCTTTCTTCTTGTGGACATCGTGCTTACCCTGCCGCTAGAATCAACGCGCTATTCAAGTCGTTGGGTTGCAAGATCAACAAGTTGACCATGCATGACCTGAAGCGACTCGGTCTTCCTGATAGTGCTGGAGAGACAAAGCGAGCTGTGCTCAAAACCCCGCTGGAGTTCCCGAAGCCGCGGGTGAAGAGACACCGCTGAGGAATGGTGGGACGCATGTCATATCTTCTCTTAGCACTAACACACTTTGTCAACAGGAGACGGAGGGTCACTAGTCACTCTGCATTCGGATGGCTAGCCAAAAAGTATGATATAATATTATCGTCTTCAACTGTCACGGTTGCACCAGTCCCTTCAAGTTTGTCCCTAGCTATCATGTGAATGACTTCATGGCCAATAATATGGCTCAGTGGGAACGATCAGATCCAAGCTCCACTATCTCTTCCAATCGGGCAAGGTTCAACGTAAAAAGACACGAGACACCTCCACACTTGGAGCCAATCCGTGATCAAAGATGAACACGAGGCGACGCGTATAAATACCTGAGGTTCTCGCCGCATGAGTCCCTCCCAACATCCCCCCCAACCATCATGAGGAGAATTTGTTCGGAGAGAATCGGACGCCATGACGAGTCGGATTCTCCCCAACTAACTCATCCTACAAATGACTTTTTCCGTGTCACCCTCACGATGACCGTCATTGAGCACCTGCCGTACTGCTTTCCGAATACTGATTTGCGAAGCAATTCGTGTATTACATCTTCTGGTTCGAGTTCTATCTAGCGATGCAAACCACTCAGACGAGCTCGATATCCACCAACTCAAGTTTCAACGGCTCGACCCCAACAATCTGGGAATAGTGAATATCGTTCAACACGAACGGCTGACCGACGCCAGGAGGGAACGATCCCCGCCATGACCTCACCACCTGCCCAGCCATGATCCCATGCACATAACACTCGCCCACGAGCGCATACCGCCCATCCTCCCTCGGGCGCACCACCATCGGCACATCCGCGCCAAACAACACCACGATCCGATCGTCTATCTGAGTAGCCCCGGGGCCGACCCCAAAGTACCCCCTCGACGTGAACAGGAACGTGCGCCCGTTGCACACGTCCGCGACCAGATCCTGAAAGCGCATCCACGACCCCCCTACGGCAGAACGACAAAGCGAGCGATGATACTGCGCGTCGAACGCGGTGCAATCCTCCGGGTCGAAACGCGATTCAAATATCCGGAGCCAATACGCGGAAAAGTCAGCGTCGAGGGTGCTGCCGAGGGTGCTGGCCCCTGCTGTGAGGGCGGCGATAAAGGCCTTTTTCATCGGGTCGCCGCTCGGGTAGGAGACGCCTGTGGCATCGAGTTTTCCTGCACGCCATATCTGAAGGACGGGATTGTTGTTCAGGCGGTCGTGCTCTGTGAGGTCGAAGTCGGGAGCGTGGAGGGGGAGCGTGTGAGAATAGATGTTATCAAAGAAGATGCCACGAACGGTGAGGCTGTTGGATGCGCTCTCTTTGGGCACGAGTTCAGGGGGGAAGTCATTATTCCCGCTGGCCAGATGATTGCTCGTAAAGCGACCAAGTACACGGCTGCCATAGTACTTGTCGAACCTCGGCACCCACGAGGGAAAGTCGGGATCTATCGTAGCATTTGGGTCGTGTTGGACTGCGCACAGAATATCGATGCTTTGGCCCTTTTGAATCAGTTCGACTGCAGCTTCTCGGTAGACCTCCAGAGTGGATTTTCTGTAGTCTGGTTTGATGAAGGGTTTGCCGGAGTCAGAGCAAGCAAGCGGGTGCTCGAGAAAGGCGTAGATTTTGTCGCGTGAGTCTGTAGCTTGGAAAAGCCGCGCGTCGTCGATGAGATGAGTAAAGTTGCGAAAGCGAACCTCGGGTGAGAACATCATGTACAGATGATGGACCATGTCAACCGTTTGTTTCACTTGAAGAGGCACGAGATGCTCGCGGAAGAACCGCAATAGGATAAGAGCTGCTGTGCCAATGTAATGAAATTGGGTCTTTTGGTCTCCAAACATAGCGATGGCCATGCTCGCAAGGCCGTATTCCTGAATGACCCACGTACGCGAGAACCATGGCTTTCCAAATAGTCGCAAGAGGCCTTTGAAAGGGTTCCGTTCGGAATCGCGAGAGGGAGAATCTCGGAGGATAAACGCCTGTCCTTCCCAAGTTGACATGTCCCCCATCCTGGAGAAATGGTCCACCATACCGCGCACAAAGGACAAGATTTCCTTCTCGTCGCCCTCTTGGTCGTCACCGAGCGATATCATCACGGCTGTAGCGCGACGAAAAATGTCGCCCATCAGCGTGACCTGGTTACTCCGTTCCTCGACGTCTTGTTGATTGATGCAGATCCTATCCGCCCAGAGTAACAAGGAGTCTTGTTCGCCGCGTATTTTAACGAGCGCTCCGTGGAGGGATTGTGTGATGCTGAAACGTTTGCCGGCGCAAGTGATGGGTTGGCCCTGGAGTAGGGGGTCTCCCCAGACATAGGAGATGGCGACATACTCTGGGGCGTTGTCCAAGTCATATTCCTCGAGCGAGCACTCTACTGGGTCGTGCAGGCTGCCTGGCTGCAAATTAAACAAGCGGAATGAGCGAGGGCTGGTGAGTGCCCTGTAAAAAGTGGTGCCCGAATCCATGCAGAGCTCAACGAGTGAGTGTCAGCTGTCTGGCTCGGTATTTGTGAGCCCATCTTATAGAGACAGATGGCGACCAGGGCGAGTGCAGGGGTGACTAGTTGACTGATTAGGGACGTATAAGCGTTGATCGGACGAATACGGAAGTGAACGCGTCGTGTCAACTCCGCACTTTTCTTTACTACACCCAAGTCATGCTAGCAGCTCGAGCGTCGACCGCCAAACGTTTGGCGCGTTCATTCGCCACCGTCGTCGACTCAAAGGCCTCCGGTATCAAAGTCGCAGCCGTCGACAACGGTCAGCCAACAACCGCTGTCACCTTCCTCGTTAAAGCCGGCAGCCGCTACGAGCCAGGTCCAGGTGTCGCCCATGCCCTGAAAAACTTTGCTTTCAAGGTTTGTCCGGTTTCCACTTTGCTCATCCCAATTGGTTTGCCAATGACTTCCCATGGCAGAGCACGGCAAACCAGTCGACGCTCGGTACTGTACGAGAGAGCGATCTCTACGGCGGTATCCTCTCCACCAGCCTATCGCGCGAATATCTTGCATTCACCTCCGAGTTCCTTCGTGGGGACGAGTATGTATTTTTCCAGTTTCGGGAGAGTATTTGGTACTGACTACTTTTCAGGTCCTTCTTCACATCCGTGTTGACCTCGGTGCTTACCACTCCTAAATTCCTCCCTCACGAATACACAGAATACGTCCTCCCTGTTGTCCACGACGAGGCTGTCCTTGCTTCTCGGTCACCGGCTACCGTTGCCATCGAGGCTGCGCATGCCCTTGCCTTCCGTACAGGTCTTGGTGCATCCCTCTTCGCCGGCCCCCATACCCCGGTTTCTCTCGAATCCATTAAATCGTTCGCTAAGGAGGCTTTCACTTCGGGCAACGTCGCCGTCGTTGGTACCGGTATCGATTCGACGCGTCTTGCGGAGCTTGTCGACAAGGCCCTCGCAGATGCCGCTCTCCCCACAAGTTCTCCTGTCACCGCCACGCCTTCGAGATACTTTGGTGGCTCTACGCGAATCGATTCGCACGAGGGTCCCCAGATCATCTTCATTGGTTTCGGTACCACGACACCTTCACCAGTATTCTCTGTCCTCAGTGCACACGTCGCACCGATCCAGTCCCTTAAGTGGCCTTCGGCCCCACGGCCATCAGCAACGGTCACCTCGGTCCACCTTCCTTATTCCGACGCCCTCTTGACTGGTGTTCTGGTCCAAGGTGCTGATGCGGAGAGCGTGACGGAGGCTGCTAAATCCGTTGTTGAAAAACTGAAGAAGCCCTTGAGTTCCGAAGAGCTCAAGATCGCTGTTGCACGTGCCAAATTCGCGGCAGCCACGGCTACGGAGGGCCGAGATGGTCTCGTGGAGGCCATCGGTGCTAAGGTGAGTTATCCCTGAGTATCCGCGGGATGGTTGTCAGAGTAGGTCTGACTCCTTTTCTTGTTAGATCTTCTCGAATGCAAACGCCTCAATCGAGAGCACGTTGATTGCACTAGATAAGGTGGACGCAACTACCGTCTCGAAGGCGAGTGCCCTTC
>JBBPUM010000522.1:0-15671 GCA_038094695.1 Chiua aff. virens | reverse complement strand
CAAGGGGTGCGTAAATAAAGAGCAGTAGGACGATGGGGGGGGGGGGGGGGCTAACCTCTGTCATCACGCCATTGGGGGCGGGATGGGCCACGACCGAAAGACAGAGAGCGAGGAGAAGGGTGAAGTGAAGGGCGAGTTGGACCATATGGAATAGTGATGTGTGATGTGAATAACGAACGTGATGATGGTAATGATAGTGATGGTGGAGGAAGTTGAGAGACAGAGTGGGGGGGACATCGCAAGTTGAGAGACTCCGGATTATATAGCCGTAAGGTAGGAGAGGGGACCAATGGCGGATGACAGCGAGCGCGATAAGTCAGTATATCCGGCGGAAAATACCAGCACATCCCGTCCTTGGAATTCAAACAACGATTGGTAGGAATTTGATCGATGATCGATGATCTTCGAGAACACAGCACCTCTGTTCAATTTGGTATAAACGGCCCGGTATAGCCAGGGGACTATCGACGAGTGGTTCCATCCGGTAAATGAGCTTGGCTGGTTCCTGCGTCTGCACCTGAGCCCGACACTTGGTTCATTATTTCTTCTTGCGCATGTCTAGGACCTCTCTAGAAATAGACTTGACACGGTTTAAAAGTGAAAGCGCTAAACACAACGGTTACCGTTATACTGAGCCGATCAGCCTGGAACACGGACCTGAGAAGGGGGAACGGCGATGTGCACGCGAACCGCTTGATACCTCTGCACCTGCCATGCAGCCGCCAACGGATTTGTCAAGGCTAGCTCTGGTACATCGCGCATATAGTCTGGTTACCCGGGAGCAAAGTGGCCTGAGCAGTAAGGACACCGGCGAAGTTGATTGGCCAACCAATGATGTACGGTCTATCTCACGTATCCGTTTCCCTTCAAAAAAAGGCAGTGCATTTGAGATTCTGATCAAGTGTACGTTTTCAATCGATTATTTCACGCTGCTGACATAGCTTACTTGCCTTGGGATGTTCTCCATTTCACTTTCGTCGGCATTGTCGTCGAGTACAAAGAAAAACTCGTGTTACGTAAATCGACACAACTCGAGTTTGTGCATTACTGCCATCCAAGATCGATACATATACTGATTACTATATATACGTGCACTACAGCAATCCGGTTCTAGCATCTACAATCCACATGTTCGCCTTTCCATTTCAATACTGGCTTCGCGCCACCCCCTGCCTTTCCAGAGTACAACTAATATCATCAATTCTGCCAAAAGCATCAAGCCAGCCCACAGGGTGTATAGCCCTCCGTCACCGATAGCATCCTGTAAGACACATGACAGCGAAGACACTTTTGAAGGAAAACAGAGACCAACCTGAAGTGGGACTGCGACTTCTGCAGCAACAAAGGCAAATAAGCCACGAAATGAACCATTCGTAGCTACTGCGCTTGACGACCGTCCGACGTTGGCGTCTACTAAGTACGCCAATGTACTTGCATACATCCATCTTGGAAAGACATGAATGGATGAACGAGGATAAACAATCCCGACAACATACATTGAAAAGAACCCCGACAAGAAGAGCATGACACAAATCGCGGAAACATGCACGTGTTGTTGACAAACCCAGGCGTACCCGACGACTGCGAGCGGGAACCACGGCATGGCAACCTTTGTACTCTTTAATCTCATCTGTACGAAACCCTCAGCGATTCTTGTTGCCAATCATTGCGTCCTGCTTACCTCTGGATAGCTAACTCCACCGTTTGCAGATTTAAGCCGAACAAGTGTCCTGTCCGACCACCGCCCACCCAATATGCTGCCCAACACGCTTCCTGAACGAAAGGTCAATCCCATGTGAGGACTTCGCTTGCTTAACTATATTACGGACCGACACCATAAGCAAGGAGCACCAATCCAATCGTCATAGCATCATAACCGTAATGAAGCGATAGTGTTCGCGCACATGTGTAAGTGAGACTAAAACTGAAGGCGAACAAAAGTCCTGCAGGAATAGTCAAATTCAGATGTGCCAAGTCAAGTCTGGTTCTATAGCACTCACCGGAAGATATCAGAATACAGATATTATTCTTGCGGCTCAGAATTCGAAAATATGGAGGGAACGGATTCACGTCCGCAAGCGATAGGCTGAATTCTTTGACAGTAGATGCTGAAACGACGCCAGGTTGCGCTTCCACGTCGGTACTGAACGTCTGCGATCCAGAGGCTACATCTTCTGATGCCTCCTTGCTGACAGTACCTTCTCTTTGCGTCATGCCCTCCTCTTGCCTCACGTTACGCTCTCGCATGTGTTTCTTTAGGGCGTTTTGGTACGTTAAGCTCCGCTCTTTCCTAAAGGTGTCCTCGAACAGGAAAGAGAACGCTGGAAGTAGCATGGCACCACAAATTACCAGAAACCAAAACACGGCACGCCAGTTCAGACCCTGCGTGAGCCCACCGCCCAAAATTGGACCAAGGGAAGGACCAAGGAGTGGAGCCGAATAGTAAAGTCCCATCATAGTTCCTCGATGGTGCGGCTCATAAATGTCTGCAAGGGTTGCAGCGCCAATCGTGACGACAGCGCTCGCACTACATAAAGATATCGAATAAGCAACGAATAGATGTGCATAAGTGGAAGGACCTACCCGGCTGCCTGAACCACTCGCATACCAATAACAAGACCTATAGTCTTCGAAATCGCTACAATCGCCGAACCCAGTGTGAAGAGTGTGACAGAAGCCAAGTAGACGAGCTGATAACAACCAATCGACGTTTGCACCGCGCTCACAGAAAATGAAGTCACATACTTTCCTCCCCTTGATCTCACTAATCGTGCTCCACACGATGGGAATATTACCCTGAACAAGGATGGAAAGGGACAAGGTCAAACTAATTTCTGAAGCGGTCGCGTACAATTCCTGTTGGATCTGAGAGTTTGCGGCTGTTATCGCCTCTATTAGGGAGATGCTCCATCGAGAGGAACGAGTACGCACGATTCTGAATGTTGACGCTGATGCCTGAAATCACAGAAGCGACTGAGATGATACACAAAATAACATTCTTCGTTTGCTTTGCATCAGCTGCGTCAATTCGTGCCTGGATTGTAGACTAACCTTTCTGATGTTCGACCAGGATCGCGGGTCATCTTCGACAAAAGCATGCTCAATGTCAAGCTTGGTGGTGCTAGAAGATATGTTCCTTTTTTCTGTGGGAAGGTTGGCTGTGGTCGCCGTCACGGGCTGGTTTCCGGACATTCGGGGCATGGACCAAGAACAAGGATAAAGCTAGTCGGAAATGTGAAGGAGGGGAAACCCTTAAATGCTGCATGATTCCGGGTTTACATATTTTGCCGGACGTCCGAGTGCACGCCTTTGAGCTGGAAGTGAACAAATGGTAGGGGATCGCGAAAACACCTCGACTATTGAACAACAAGTTAATGGCATTGTAACTTCGATCAGAATCGATCTGCGACAATGAAATTGGAAAGGGGAGAGTTTCTTACTAGATGAGAAATGAAATGAGCGTACTACACGATGGAGGTAGATCTAACATTTTGTCAGTATTCGGCCGCCGCAGAAGACTGAAGAGTGGAAGATGTTGAGAATGACAGAGCAGGAAGTGACTCGGCCGAGAACAACCGACCTGTCTCCCAAACAAACTCTCCGACGGACCTAACATCAAAGAAAAAGATTGGGTAGTCCGTTACAAAAATTCGCTACTTGCCTCGTGTGCCTCGAAGCTACGGCATATGGCCCCAGTTTTACTCAATTGCCTTGTGAATCAGACCGTGGCAACCTATTCAAGAAAAACGAGGTGAAGAAGTATCGGCCGACGACACACGATGCGGTTAACGGCCGTCCGAAGTGCATTCGCTATCAAACTCGTGACTCGACGACCGGTACCTCGAGGATGCCATGATCGGACATGTTTGGCCGGGTGGAATATCTACCTCGCCGTGAGTCTTCAAGTTCGATCTCATGTGTCAAGTAAAGCTTCTTTCCACCAGGACGTAGAAGTTCTATTGTAGTCGCGCATTTTCTCCGTGCTGTGCGACCCAAGCCATGGAAACAGGGATGTATGGTGTATGCGTGGACTCAACAGATGCCAATAGTCCAGAGGTTCATAATTCTGCACGTCTCCCACCAGGCCAATACCATGCATAAATCAGCACTTACTCGGTACGGAGGGGTTACGCGTTTCAAACCCAAACCAGCCTGGCCGATATTTGAGGAGCTCTAGATCCCCGCATGGAGGTAACACTCAGTGATGAAAATGATGCGAATGGTCACTTGGAGAAGGTAAAAATGTAACCTATCGGAATATTGGGGGACTCGGAGTTAGAATTACGCAAGGGCGCAGTATTATGTAAGTCTATTCGCGTGATCGATAGTGAATCTGCTCTATAGCAATGTACACGATCTTGTATCCAAGCTGATCCTTTCATGATCCAGACCTTCTTTTCTCTGCTTCGATACTGGCTTCACGCCATTCCTTACCTTTCCAAAGCTCGAGTAATATCATCAATTCCGCAAACAACATCAAGCCAGCCCACAGAGTGTATAACCCTCCATCGCCAATGGCATCCTGCTAGACATCAGCCTGAAAGCGACGCGTCATTGCAACAGTGAACATACCTGTAACGGCACCGCAATTTCGGCGGCAATGAACGCGGATAAACCACGGAACGAAGTGTTAGTAGCGACTGCGCTCGACGATCGTCCAACATTGGAATCCACGATGTATGCGAGTGTACTAGTATATATCCATCTAAGCGGTAAAAATGAAGTAGATGAGATGAGAATGAGACAATGTGAACTCGACGTACATCGAAAAGAACCCGGATAGGAACAGCATAACACAAATTGCGGCAACATGCACCTGTTCTTGGCAGACCCAAGCGTACCCGATCACCACAAGCGGAAACCATAACATGGCGATTTTGGTGCTTTCCAATCTCATCTACAATACGATCGTCAACTTCAGCCATCATCAATAATCACTCTCGTACCTCTGGGTAGCTAACACCACCGTTGGCAGCCTTCAGCCGAGCAAGTGTCCTGTCAGACCACCGCCCACCTAATATGCTGCCTAGCATACTTCCTAAATTCACAGTAAGCGACTTGACAGGCTTGAGGTAACATCCTCTGTACGAACCAATTCCAAAGGCTAGTAATACCAGTCCAGTTGTCATGGCATCATAACCATAATAGAGCGATAACGTTCGTGCACAAGTGTATGTGAGACTGAAATTAAATGCAAACGAAAGTCCTGCAAAAACAACTAATCAGCATTCTGCACACCTTGACGACGAAAAACTCACCGGAAGGAATTAGAATGCAGAGATTATTCTTTCGGCTCAGAATACGGAGATAAGGAGGGAATGGGTTCACGTCTGCTATCGATAACTTGACTTCGTTGATTGCGAGAGCAGGAACAGCGGGTTGTGCTTCCACGTCTCCGACTGGCGTCCGCGTGCTCGAGGTTTCATCCTCTGAAGTCCTCTTCTCATTAGCAGCTTGATCTTCGCGTATACTGTCCTTTCCCTCTGCGGGCTTACGTTCGTGTGTGCGTCTCTTCACAATATTTTGGTACGTCAAACTTCGCTCCTTCCTGAACGTATCCTTGAACAAGAATGCGAAAGCTGAAAGTATAATGCCTCCCCAAATCGCCAAGAACCAAAACATGGCACGCCAACTGAAGCTCTGTGTGAGCGCACCACCTAGGATCGGCCCGATTGAAGGGCCCAAGAGTGGTGCAGAGTAATAAACGCCCATCATGGTCCCTCGCTGATGTGGCTCGTATATATCTGCGAGTGTTGCAGCGCCGATCGCAATCACAGTACTCGAACTAAACAAATGTGTCATGTTAAAGATGGAAATGAAAAGGTACCGATAGAGGGGCTTACCCAATTGCTTGAACCACTCGCATGCCAATGACAAGACCTATGGTTTTTGAAACTGCTACGATCGCTGAGCTGACAGTGAACAACGTAATGGAAACTAGATAAACAAGCTGAGGACGATAAAGCTTTTGCTTCTAAATATCGGTCGTCAAGAACTTGCAGCGCACCTTCCTTCCTTTGATCTCACTGATCGCACTCCATATAACAGGGAAATTGCCCTGGACGAGAATGAAAAGTGATAAGCTCAAGCTGATTTCCGTCGCAGTTGCATGCAACTCTTGTTGAATCTGGGAGTTTGCAGCTAGTTTTCACACAGTTAGACCTGAGCCCCGACGCTTGTACGAGAAATGCGGTTACCCACGATTTTGAATGTTAACGCATAAACCTGCAATCATGGAGGCACCTGAGATGATGAGCAAGACGACATTCTCCATTCATTGGTATCAGCTATATTGATATACTCTGCTTGGGTTGAGACTGACCTTCCTAGCGTTCGACCATGTTCGAGGGTCGTCTTCCACGGGGGTATGTTCGATATCAACCTCGATAGTAGTGTTAGAGGACAAAGTTTTTTCCGTGAGTGTGTCATCGGCCACTGTCATAGCAATGGTTTGGCCATCATGAACCTGGGACATGGTTCAAGAAAGGAGCAGCACTTGGCATCGAAGGCAGGGAACACCCGCCTGTTAAATATGACACCATTCCAAACAGGCACCCGAAGACGCTTCCGAGATGCCAAGGGAATACTTGAAGTTGTTAAGAAGCACAATGAGAGTGCCGGACTAGAAAAGTCAACCAGTTGAACAGTTTCCGACCTTGCTCCCATTGAATGTTTCAGGCAATCATGACAAGAAAAACGCACCTGGAACTCATTGAGCTAGCGCGAGCGAGAAACACCGACAACCAGTGGGGTAAATATCTCATTGTGCAATACTAGTGGTAAAACTGACCAATGTCAGAAGCAATGGAACCCGATCAGCACCAAGGAGCGTTGCTCAAATTGAATTATTGGCACTGTTTCAGCAGCCCAATTCAGGTTAAGGTCGTTTTTGTGAGGTAAAGACTCCTTAGAGTAGCTGAGACATGACTCATCAGCACTCTTAAGCGCTGCTCAATAAACTGTTACAGCTGCAAGTGAGGTAACAGTTACTAAACCTGGAATTCAAATTTTGTGGGCGCTGACCCCTCCGTTTCTTAGGGCATAAATCCACAAACTTACCTTGGTGTGGAGGAGGGGTTACACATTTCACGCCCAAGCTAGCCTAGCAGATGTTGGAGCTTTAGATCCCTATGTGGACTCGGAGGCAACATTCAGTACAAGATAAAAATGGTATGGATAGTGACTCAGGGAAGTTGAGGGTGGCGGCGGGCGGGCCGCCCGCCGCCTTTTACATCCTGCTTAATTCAGTTCATTTCGTCCAATTTCGTCCAATCCACGCTTACTGTGCTTAAGGCTTGGCAAAGTTAACAGTGTAATCTGTCAGAACATCGGGGAGTCAGAAGTAGGGATTGTGCAAAGTCAATCATCCTACCCAATTATTATTGATGTGACCGATAGCCAATCAGATGTCACCCCTCCCAAACGGTCTACAGTATCTACCAGTTATATCTATAGCAATGTACACAATCTCGTACCCAAGCTCGTTCTTTCATGATGATCATGATCAAGGCCTTCTTTTCTCTGCTTCGATACTGGCTTCACGCCATTCCTTACCTTTCCAAAGCTCGAGTAATATCATCAATTCCGCAAACAACATCAAGCCAGCCCACAGAGTATATAGCCCTCCGTCACCAATGGCGTCCTGGTAGACATCAGCTTAAAACGACGCGTCACTCCAACAGTAAACACACCTGTAACGGCACCGCAATTTCGGCGGCAATGAACGCGGACAAACCACGGAACGAGCTGTTAGTGGCGACCGCGCTCGATGATCGTCCAACATTGGCATCCACGATGTATGCAAGTGTGCTAGCATAAATCCATCTAAGCGGTAAAAACGAGATAGATGAGATGAGAATAAGACAATATGAACCCAACATACATCGAGAAGAACCCAGATAGGAACAGCATAACACAAATTGCGGCAACATGTACGTGTTCTTGGCAAACCCAAGCGTACCCGAGCACCGCAAGCGGAAACCATAACATGGCGATTTTGGTGCTTTCCAATCTCATCTACAATACGACCATCAGCCTCGGCCATCATCAACAACCACTCCCGTACCTCTGGGTAGCTAACACCACCGTTAGCAGCCTTCAGCCGAGCAAGTGTCCTGTCTGACCACCGCCCACCTAATATGCTCCCCGCCATACTTCCTAAATTCACAGTAAGCAATTTAACAAACTCGAGGTAACATTCTCTGTACGAACCAATCCCATAAGCTAGTAATACCAGCCCAGTTGTCATGGCGTCATAATCATAATAGAGCGATAACGTTCGTGCGCAAGTGTATGTGATACTGAAACTAAATGCAAACAAGAGTCCTGAAAAAACAACTGATCAGCATTCTGCACACCTTGACAACGAAAAACTCACCGGAAGGAATTAGAATGCAGAGATTATTCTTTCGACTCAGAATGCGTAGATAAGGAGGGAATGGGTTCACGTCTGCTATCGATAACTTGACTTCGTTGATTGCGAGAGCGGGAACGGGAACAGCGGGTTGTGCTTCCACATCTCCAGCTGGCGTCTGCGTGCCCGAGGTTCCATCCTCCGAGGTCTTCTTCTCATTAACAGCTTGATCTTTGTGCATGCCATGCTTTTCCTCCGCGAGCTTACGTTCGTGTGTGTGTCTCTTCACAACATTTTGGTACGTCAAGCTCCGCTCCTTCCTGTACGTATCCTTGAACAGAAATGCAAAAGCTGAAAGTATAATGCCTCCCCAAATCGCCAAGAACCAAAACACAGCACGCCAACTCAAGCTCTGTGTGAGTGCACCACCTAGGATCGGCCCGATTGAAGGGCCCAAGAGTGGTGCAGAGTAATAAACGCCCATCATGGTCCCTCGCTGATGTGGCTCGTATATATCTGCGAGTGTTGCAGCACCGATTGCAATCACAGTACTCGAACTAAATAGATGTGTTGAAGACGGAAATGAAAAGGCACCGATAGAGAAGCTTACCCAATTCCCTGAATCACTCGCATGCCAATGACAAGACCTATGGTTTTTGAAACTGCTACGATCGCTGAACCGATCGTGAACAGTGTGATGGAAGCTAGATAAACAAGCTGATGACAATAAGTCTTCTGCTTCTAAATCTCGGCTGTCAAGAAGTGTAGCGCACCTTCCTTCCTTTGATCTCACTGATCGCACTCCACATAACAGGAAAATTCCCCTGGACGAGAATGAAAAGTGATAAGCTCAAGCTGATTTCCGTCGCAGTTGCATGTAACTCTTGTTGAATCTGGGAGTTCGCAGCTAGTTTTCACACCATTAGACCCCAGTGCATGTACAAGAAATACGACTACCCACGATTTTGAATATTAGCACATAAACCTGCAATCATGGAGGCACCTGAGATGATGAACAAGACGACATTCTCCATTTGTCGGTATTAGCTGTACTGATATGCTCTGCATGGGTTGAAACTGACCTTCCTAGCGTTTGACCAAGTTCGAGGGTCATCTTCCACAAGGGCATGTTCAATGTCAAGCTTGACGATGTTAGAGGACACAGTCCTTTCCGTGAGAGCGTTATCGGCCACCGTCATTGCCATGGTCTGGCCATCATGAACCTGGGACATGGTTAAAAAAAGGGAACAGAGCTCGGCATCGGAGACAGGGGACACACCCATCTCTTAAATATGATACCATTCCAAATCCGCGCGAGAACTCCCGGGTACCCGAAGATACTTCCGAAGTGCAAGGGAACACAACTTAGTAAGAAGCATAATACGAGCGCTCGACTGGAAAAACCGATCGGCCGAACACTTTCCCACCTTGCTCCTATTAAATGCTTCAGGCGATCATGACAAGCAAATTGCACCTGGAACTCGTTGAGCCAGCGCGAGCGGCCGAGAGATGCCGACAACCAGTGGGGTAAATACCTCTTAGTGTGCAATAGAATCAGGAGCAATGAAACCAATCACGGGAAAGAAGCCATTCTTCAGAGGAGCGGGCTCAGCCAAGTTGCCAACGACGTAAAAATATCACTCGTGTGATAACCTTCAACGTCATCAAAGTCTCGGCCACCGCGCATAAAACATGTTCCAAGAGAAACCTACGCTCCTAGATGATTCAGCAACTACAACAGCTAAATGAACCAACGAACGTGATCCAGACCATGGCTTGCTCTTGTCGGCCGTGACCCCGAAAATAGACCTCGTGAACGCAATCAATTATCAACCGTCCATTCTTATAGGCATATTGGCGGACAATTCAGTGATGGCCGTAAGCTTCATAATACCTCGTGTTGTCAAGAATACGACACGTAGTCCTCAACAAAGTAATATTTTGCTCATCGAAAGAGATAGGGGCCATTAAGCCAAGGCAAAGATGACGTGAGGAGTGCCCCGACCTAGGTAACTGTCAATGCAATTAACAACATCTGAACCGCAGTCGCAACGCCACGTACATAAGTGATGTCTCAGGAAACCTGAGGCTTAAGGGACGGAGCGAAAGGCGCAAAGTCAGTGATTCGACCCATTGAATGATCATTATTATGGCGGTCCATTTACACCCCCCGGCCCGGTTGCATGTTGCGACTTTGATGTGAATCCCATGAGATGTCAACTAATCGCATGTATTTCCCAAGTTATAAAACAGTATTGCATTTGTATGGATTTCGTATCCTTTGCATGCTCAAAAACGTCCTCGTATCCGAGCGTGATTTGTTTCGTGGCACATGTAATATAATCTGCTCACCTGGGTTCATGTCATGCAAGAAAGCACACTTCGAGCTCCAACTTTAACCAGCTGGGGCTGACCCTGATCGCTATATGAGAAACGAAAGTAGTGTGTCGAATGGGACAAATTTTCCAAGTGTACTCTCGTTTCAGGCTCCGCTGCAGGCGGTGGTAAGTTACGTAATTGGTAGTAGTGCCTAAACGTTTGAACCGCCAGTTACTTGGTCACTAACTTGAAAATTAAAATCTCTCATGTATACGCATGACTCGGCGATGACTGTCGGTTCTTAGCCTCGGTTCTGGCTTCGCGCCACTGCTTTCCTTTCCAAAACACTGGTAATATCATCACTTCTGCAAACCACAACAAACTGCCCCACAGCGTATGCAATCCCCCGTCACCGATAGCATCCTACACGCGAGTCAAAGCGACATCTCGACATGACAGAGATTCGCACTTGTAATATAACAGCAGATGACTCGTTGCAGCAAAAAAACGCGGCTAAGCCACGGAATGAGCTGTTCACGGCGACCGCGCTCGACGACCGCCCGACATTGGCATCCACAATGTACGTCAAGGTACTTGCATACATCCATCTAAGCACCTAGAATTTTAGAAGAGGACAGTGCAAATTGTAGGTTTGGCGTACATTGAAAAAAAGCCAGACAAGAGCGTACCGCAGATCGCTGCAACACGCATGCGTTCTTGGCAAACCCAAGCATAAGCGACGACGATGGGCGGACACCACGGCATGGTATACTTGGTGCTCCCTAATCGCATCTACGAGATGATGGCTATAAGGGTAGTTCATTGCTGTAGAACTCGGGCCCGCTCACCTCTAGGTAGCTA
Source organism: Chiua aff. virens (assembly GCA_038094695.1). Classification (NCBI taxonomy): domain Eukaryota; kingdom Fungi; phylum Basidiomycota; class Agaricomycetes; order Boletales; family Boletaceae; genus Chiua; species Chiua aff. virens. The sequence goes on along the minus strand of JBBPUM010000522.1, from coordinate 4,138 downwards.
ACTCCCCCATTTGCTGCTTTCAGTTGAGTGAATACCTTATCGGACCACCGACTACCTAGGACACTTCTAAACACACTTCCTGAAGGAAAAGAAATGCTCCGTTACAGCAACCCTACTGCCTTGGTCGTAGTGAACTTACCGATCCCAAAGGCAAGAAGTACCAGACCGGTAGTGAAAGCATTATAATTATAATGCAGTGATAATGTCCGTGCACATGTGTAGGTGATACTGAAACTGAACGCAAAAAAAGTCTTGCGAGGTCGTCAAGTTACCGTGAGATTCGACACTGCAGCACTCACCGCAGGGAATCAGAATACAGAAGTTATTCGAGTGGCTAAGAACTTGCAAATAAGGGGGGAATGGATTCACGTCCGCGATGGATAATTTGACTTCATCCGTAGGGGACACTTTGAGAAGGACAGGATGTCCTGCCTGATTCGCAGTGTGCGTCTGTCCTTCTGGAGTTTCGTCTTCCGACGTCGATATCCTCATTTTGCTGGCATGTCGTTCGCTTTGTAGTCCAATCTTAGGCTGTTCCTCGAATCTGCATTCTTGTAGATGCCTCTTCAACGTGTTTTGATACGTTAAACTCCTCTCCTTCTTGAACGTGTCCTTGAACAACACCAAGAACGCGAAAAAGACTAGAAGATATCTGCCAACGCTGCGGCGCCGATCGTGATGACAGCACTCGAGCTGGCGAACTAATCGAGAGGTGTAAAGGAATAGGACAGGAACAGGAATATACCCAACTGCTTGCACTACTCGCGTACCAATCGCAAGACCTATGTTGCCTGCGATCGCTACGACAGCCGATCCAACAGTAAACAGCGCTATCGAAGCTAGGAGGACACGCTGGAAATGCTATCGGCGTACGTACCGCAGATCAGTCAAAGGTCACGTTCCTTCCTTCCTTTAATCTCGCTGATCGCACTCCATACGACTGGAAAATTGCCCTGGACAAGTATGAAAAGTGACAGACTCAAGCCAATTTCGAAGTTGGTTGCGCTGAACTTCTGTTGCATCACGGCATTTGCAGCTAGAAGATTGTGAGTTGTCCCAGACACGTCGCTTGGGAAAGCCACTGTCACCCACGGTTTTGAATGTTAGCTCTTAAGCCTGCGATGATAGTAGCACTTGAGACGATGCACAAAATCATGTTCTTGATTGCATTGACATTGACAATCTACACTAGACCTGAGTAGGAAACTGACCTTTCTTCTATTTGACCAAGTTCGCGGATCATCCTCCACCGATGCATGTTCAACGTCAAGCTTGATGGTACACTCGTCCTTTGAAGCGTTGTGCGTTAGGCTATTACCTAGTGGAATGGTGTTGGCCGAAGTACCTATTGCAGTCTTTGGGTCGTAGTAGGGAGGCTGTGGGATGAATTGGAAGGGCAAACCCGGTTGGAGAGCTAGCGAGGCCCCGCTGGTGAATGTTGCCAAGTTTCAGCTTCATGACACCTGCGTACTTATGTATCGTGATCTTGGGCGCATGACAAGTTGAGACAGGGTGGCGTCATCCTTCGACATGGCATACTCCATTTGGGAAGTACTTCAGCGACGTTCAGCGGATACTGCGGGCTGGAAAGCAAACACAGGTTATATGTTTGATAATTCGATTGGGCCGACTACAACTGTTGCTAGACTTGCTATTAGAATTGGACCCTAGGTTGCGTCTGACGAGCACTCAATGAGTGTGATTGAATCCAAGTAGTACACACGTTATTCATCAGCTTCTCACGTCTTTGGCCTGGCCGGAACCCGGACGAAGTAACTTGGGATAATAGCTCACCCTGCTTGTCCTGGCGTAACTCAACACGGCATATGGCATCTCCCTGGGCGAGAAACTGCATCAGATGCTTCAATATAAATCTTTGGCTACGAGCAGTAACGAGCTTCCCCAGAACCTCGTTTGCGAACATCGAAGTCGTGAATTACATTACCAGACCCTCAGAGTCTGGCTATGTATATGATGCTTGCTCGTTGCGCGGTGATCGGTGTCTCTTTTATCAACCAGCCGTCAGTGCCAATGTAGAGCGATATCGGACATTGCGGACAAGTTACGGGTAGACGATCGTCGTCGTGCTGCAGACCGCAAAGAATGGTCTTGGTCCTTCCTCAAAGGGACTATTGGCCTGAGACACAGTAGTCTGGCCAAGAATTTCCGTACTAGCTGAGAGCTCATTCAGCGAGTGGTGATCAGTATCTGATCCGATACTCGGACATCACTGGCGTAAGACTGGCAACCCTGTGAAATTCATCCTTCGGACAAGAAATACCTTCGGCTTGCTCCGCCGATGATACCGACGTCCGACTTGCACCTCAGTTTTTGATGATCATTGGTCACCGAGGCTCCGTACAGCACGGGCGGCGCAAATCGGAAAAAGTTCGGACTGATAATAAGTAAGCGTGACATACTAGAACTCACCCCTGCGTGCCACCAACGCAAGGTAGGGGATACTATCACGCACGGAAGGGAAGGGGATGGGGAGTAGAAATCTTGGTGTTCCCAAAGGAGACGCATCCGATTGATAGGGTGGAGGGTACGGGGGTGTCGTTTGATGTTGCACAGGGCTGGTTCGAAGGGTTTGCGCAGGCAAACTGAGGTTGTCGGTTTGGGGGTCCCATCGAGCCGGAAGGGTGACGTTGCCAGCTGGAATCTCTCGTGTTCTCGTCTGTCCTCATGAAATACTCGGGAGATACTTATTCATAGGTCGCCAACGGAGTGTGGTTGTGAGGTGCTGAACCACCAAAAGTGAGTATACCGGGATGCGCCGAAGCGATAAAAGCGTCGAGAGATACGAGGCAGATTGAAAACGGGAGACGATTCTGGCCCGGGGATGTCGAGGTGATAGAAGCTCAGGAGCAGAGCAAAGAGCCATGGTTCCCTGGGTGCCCTCTTACACTCTATCCATATTGCTCGAACAGCAGGCTTGGTTGTTCTTACTGACCATTGACGTGATGGGCCAGTGGTCTGGAATAAGAGGTCACCTGGAATCGGCGAGACTTTGAACAGTGATTGACTGACCATTGCTCTGAATCGGAGATGAGTCCGGTCACATGCTGGGCCATATCAAACAATTTTCCCACTCCTGACCTGAATGTACCCACAGCAGTGTTCTGTCACTTTGAATTGGTGTTACCAGTGTTCTTGCTATACAGATCGTGGATCTCAGCGCGCAAACGTTGATTTGAAGGAGGCTCGCGACAAGGTCACCATTCGGTACCGTCCCTTCAGTGACTATTCTGTCGACTCATGATGCCCAAGATTAATGTCTGATTCGTTCGGAATAGCTGGAAGCAGCTGAAAGAAGCAACTAGGGGAGCTACGAGGGGATTGAAAACGTTCTTCGCAAGGAAATGATATTCGGCAATTGTCTAGGTGAGCGTGTCCAGCAGTTCAGTGTGGGTCTTCTCGGGTCCAAGCCAACTCAATGGCGGAATATGGGATTTCATGGGAAGAGTCGAAGCATGTAGGGAAGCCCTCGCAATCCCGAAGCGTCTAACGGAATTGAGAGAATCACATGGGTGGACTTCGGAACAGATCGCACATGCTGATAGTACCGCTTGTGTCTGGTTCATCTACTTGTTCTACCACCACAATCGGTTCTTATGAATTTCTCAGAGAATTGGCAAACCCATACCTCGTTGCGCGGGTTTGACTTGTTTAGAATGGGGTATCCTTGTGCAGTTAACTTCAACTAATTAGATATTACCCCCGCCGGGGAAGATCATGAGGGCCATCGGATGCGGCGATGCTCGATAGTAGGTTGTGCGTTCGGAATAGAGGACTGTCAACTTCAAATACCCAAATGGGAAAGCAACCCGCCTCTTTGTCAAACTCAACGTACAGACAGCCATCCACAAATGGACCAAGTGAGGGCTTCTTAGGCTAGGGGACTTATAGCGAAAGCTTAGCTGACATGTAGCAACAAATCACCCAATATAGCCAGCCAGACACATGTGATTGATAGTGCTGTTCCAATTTAGTGGCATCAAGGTTCGATTTTGGCAGCTTGTGCCGGCGAGACCTTCATCGACCTCGGACCAGAACTCAAAAGTTTGGTTTTTCATAGCACGATTTTGAGAGCGAGCTGTCACTACATCAGATTGAGGCAGGCTTAGCCGAATCGCGC
>JBBPUM010000521.1:0-15676 GCA_038094695.1 Chiua aff. virens | reverse complement strand
CCATAGCATAGCATATCTGTAGATTTACCATACACCTGTACAAACAGTAGAATAGTATATAAGGGACCCTCCCAGCTCCCAGAAGGACCCAGTCTTGTCCTCTCTGGAGTTTTCCCAAACCTCTAGTACCCTTGACTCACTTTCACTGTCCTTCTACAAATAACTTAAGCCTGTAAAGGTTTGGTTGTTTCACTTGTTGTCTGCACATTTTCACTTCTTTTTGTGGGATGTGCTTGAGTTCTCATTGTCTGTGTGTTTTTGCTTCTTCTTGTAGAATGTGCTTGAGTCCTCATCCAGTAACTTCAAGTCCAGGTCAGAGTACAATTTCCTTTTCTTGATCTAATACATCTAGTTAGTACAACATAGCTCAAGATATGATGGCTCAGGGTAGTACATACAACTGTCTTTCACTCTTTAGCTGAGTGATTATGTAGGTACTGTGCCAAGAGGTCATGAACAGGCCAACCACCTTGGAATTTGCAAAGGAATAGGATATCCTGTTGAGCCTATATAAAATAAAATAGGTTAGTGACACATATATGCACCTTCAAGTGACAAACATGCCTTTTGGATGACAGCTGCCACCAATGTTGGGTCTGGCTGTTGTCTTATCAAACAGCTTGTGTCATGCTTTCTTGCAAGCTGATGAACATAATTCTTATCATACAGCAAGTAAGTTTAGAGTAGAGCTTAGGCTAGTTGAATAGGTGGCAAGGAAATAGCTTATGGTAATATCATTGTACTTTCTTTTCTTGCCATGGTGTCCCAGACCCATTGCTACTCTGACAGAGTAGCCATCATGTCTGCCAGGTCATCCTTCTGATCTGGGAATCATGACCTTGGGTAGACATTAATACTTCTTTTTGTGGTGTTTCTCTGCTCATGCTTTTTCTATGACAGTGATATGTTAGCCAATATGAGTCAAGATAGCTACTCATGATTCAGAGAGTTCACATCTGTAGCCACATCTGTAAGAGACTCACAAATCCTGTTGGGTCTGGACTTTTTTTTGTTCTTTGACTTTGACATAATGATGACAAGAAGAAAATGGTACAAAGTGTGATCACTGCAATGGAATCGGGCAGTGATCACATGACCATTGTGTCATGTGACCTAACCATGAAGGAGCACATCAAACCACAAGTCTGAGTCATGATAACCAGGTGATTTGACTCAGTCTTACCAGTGCATAACCTATGTCTTCACATAAAACAAAAAAAAAACCTGCTGGTGCCATCCTGGTTGTGGCAAGATCCTTAGTTGGTCAGCAAGACTTTGACATTATTGGTTGGTTACAAATGCAGAAAAAGAAGATGGAATTCAGCTGTTGGAATCAGTACAGTTGGATGAGCAACAACAAGAAGGATCAGATCCAGAGATCAGTGGTAAGGTTGAATAACCTGCATATTTACCTGTGCAATCTACTATATGAAAGAACAGATCAAGACATTATTATGGACTTGGATGATCAACAAGGGTCAGATTCACTGGACGAGCTGGATGTACACTCCCATGGATTAGTGCAAGAGCCTCAATCTGAGTTCTTGTATCCCAGATCTCCAGCATCATCATTTAACTATGAAGTCAACTTGGACACAGATGACTTAGACTGGGAATGGATGGAGGATGATAATACACTCCACTTTCTATGTGACTCAGATGACCCTTTATCTGAGGAGGAGTTACTTGAAAAACTAGAAGAGAGCAAACAGAGCCATAATAATGAGCTCTACCTACTTTGTAAGAATTTACACTGTTGATGTTATTGTACCTTTTAACCTGAATTTACATAGATAAGGAGATTCTCTCAGAAGAAGACTGTGACAATGTCCATGCATTGAACTTTCTTGTAATGAATAAGATCTCCTACAAGGTGTTCAAACATTTGGGCTATATCTATCAGGACAAACTCAAGATTGCCTCAAAGTATACCATCCTTCATTGTATAGATGTTCTATCTGGAGTCAAACTCATTACATTTGATTGCTGCCCCAACTCTTATATTGCCTATACCAAAAATACATCCATCATCAAAGCTGCCCATTTTGCCTTGAACTGCAATGAAGAAATGACCAAGCCCATTACACATTCATGTATTTCCCTCTCATCCCACATCTCCAGGAATACTTTCAGAGCCCTGAGATAATCAAGCAAATGTCATACCAAGCTTGTTATCAACCAGGGGATGGCAAGATATTGGATATACATATTTGATGGAGCTCACTACCAATGACTCCTATGATATTAAGTTAAAGTTGATGGCATAAAGTTTCAACATCAACATTTTTCTGGTCATTGGGATATTGTACTTTCCCTGTGTACTGACAGCTTCCTACTCTTTAGACAACAGTGAAAGGGTCCATCAGGGACTCCTATTCTATGCTAGAATTACAATCTTCCCCCCCAAATCCATACACACCTTCAGCATCTTATTATATGTATTGGGATTATCCCAGGTCCTAAGCAACTCAAAGACCTTGAATCCTTTTTATTGCCACTTGATGATGAGGCTGCTGAGCTTGTGTTTGGAGTCAAGATGTTTGATACCACAGAGAAAGCAATGTTTGACCTACATGTGTACTTTCTCTTCAAGCTTGGTGATATTGTGGCTATTGAGAAGTTTTTGAACATCAAGGGTCACAATGCTATCTTCCCTTGTTGCTCATGTAAAATATAGGCTACTTGTGGAACCAGAAAGACATACTATGTCTCTCTCACTCCCCCTTGCAATCTTCCTAATGAACAAAAATGGGATCTAGAGAATCTTTTACTTTGGCAACATCGTGACTTTATTTATATAGCATCTAGAATACACAAAGCTACAACTAAGGCTGAAAAGGAGCAAATTGCAAAACAGACAGGAATAAAGGGTCTTCTTGCCATGTCTCATGTCCAGTCTCTTGATTATACTCAATCAATACCCTGGGAATGGCTTTACCTGCTACTAGAGAATTTTATCCTGAATCTTGTTGACTTCTGGACTGGGAATTTTAAGAGCTTGGATGTTGATACTGGAGAGTTCAGGATTGAGGCAGAAATTTGGGCCAGGATTGGAGAAGAGACTGTGGTGGCTATCCATCATATTCCAGCCACTTTTGTTCATGTCCTTAGCAACATTGCAAGTGATCAGTCACTTTTTACAGTAGAATCATGGTGCTTCTGGTTTGTCTACATTGCACCAAAGCTGTTGAAGAATTGATTCCCTAAAGACAAGTATTACAAGCATGCATGTGTACTCAGTAATATGATGAAGACTATGCTTCAATTTTGCATCACTTCAGAAGAACTTGATGACCTCAAGGCATGCCTTGTCAATTGGGTCAAGAAATATGAAAGGTATCTTGCTCTCTCAAGCTTTTGTTTCAATTGCTCAGTCCTTTTTTTTCAGGTATTGCTATTAACATTGCAATGAATACCTGTCTGCTTGTACCTTGACAGTTCATGGATTACTTCATCTTGTTGATGGGATTTGGGAATGTGGACTAGTTTGGACTACATGGACCTTTTACATGGAGAGATTCTGTAGTGTGCTTCAGCAAACCCTTTGATCTCAAGCATATCCTTGGAGTAACTTGAATAAGGCACTACTCTATGCAATTTATCTAGAACAGATGGCCATGCAGTATGACCTACATGATGAACTCTATGGATTTAGGGGGCACAAGGATGATGGCCCAATCAATCATGAGCATCTTATTGATGGCTGTGAGTAATCATTATTTTTGAGTTAATGTAATCCTATTTACACTTACACAGTAACAATCATGTTCTTCATCCACTATATAAGATGATCAGCTCAATTGAACCTGCATTGCTCAGAAAGATTGCAGGGTACCTGGGAGAAGTCCTTCAAAAGCATGAGTCTGAAGTCAAATGTCACTTACTACCTGTAATGCCAACCTACTCAGCTGGAAAGGTTAGAGTCCAGAATGGTGGGGACAGCTTTCAGACATGCCATGTTTCTCATAGGTTAGGAATGCTGGAGAGAAGGAACTGTTATATTTGGGTGCATGTATTCATTACTCCTGCAGAAAGATTCTAAGTAGACTATTGCAGTATGAAATTATCTACAAAGGGCATACAACACACATGAAAATCTTGGGCTATGGTGACCTTGAGAAGATATTGGTCATTAACCTACCCACTGATGCATTCTTTGCTAATCTCAGTGGAGAAACAGTCATGCTTGCACTCATTACACCATGGGATACAGATGGCAAAGATGCCTCAAAGGAGGATGTCTACATAACAACATGAAAGGCCAGTTTTGTTATGGATATCTGGAATCTTTGATCAACTGTTGGTCTTGTGGAGACATACAAGAAATGGGGAGTTAGAGGTCACAGTAAAGAAAGCATCATTGGTTTGGATGAGATAAGTGGATCTGGGTCTGAGAGCAACAGCCTGAGTGACATGCTAGCATTGTAGGTGTTGGCTGTATGTTTAAAATCACTATGGATTATACTTGTCTGAGGCTAGCTCACTCTAGTATGAATTTACTACATTATCTTGACTTGAATTGTGACACTTTTGGAGTCTGTGTACTGAAAATCAGTACTAACCTTGAGGGCAAGCTGAAAATCAGTGTTAAACTAGGCTCTTTACTGAAAATAGGTGACTGTGGGTGAAACAACCAAACCTTAACAGGCTTAAGTTATTTGCTGAAGGACAGTGAAAGTGAGTCAAGGGCACTAGAGGTTTGGGAAAACTCCAGAGAGGACAAGACTGGGTCCTTCTAGGAGCTGGGAGGGTCCCTTATATACTATTCTACTGTTTGTACAGGTGTATGGTAAATCTATAGATATGCTATGCTATGGAACAAGGGTTCTGGATGGGCTGAGGGTTTAGGAATCCAGGCTGCATAGCCATAGAATGTATCTGCATCATAGGGAGTCTGGACAAGGCATGGGGGGAGGTAAACATGAGGAGAACATGTGTAGGGTAGGCATGAGGCAAACATGTGTGGAATGGAATGACATACATGAGTCTAGAGTGGTTTGAGGGTTTGTATAGTCTAGACTGGTCAAGGGTTAATGGGTCTGGACCATAGCCAGGCCTAGGCCAGTGTAGAATAGTCTAGTTTGCATGGATAAAGTCAAATAGGGGCTAATTATGTGAACAAAGTATTAGGCTTATAGCAAGCCTAAATGGCAATGGAAAAATATGGGAAAATAGCTATAAAATAGAGTGATTAGGATAGTATTAGTAAGAGAGTACCAATGGTTAATGGCATATGGTTGTGTTGTTAGTGATTGTAGTTGTCAGTCACTATAGTGGGTATGTGAGTCACACCTTGTGAGTCACACCTAGTAGTGACTGGCTAGTCACTTTAGTGATTGACCATAGGGTTTGCTGTGATTGTAACAGTGGGATGTCACTGAAAAGATGTGACCATTACATCAGCAACTGAGTCTCTTATTATCATGAATCAGTATTGTAGTCACCAATTAGAGGTGACTTTACTTCCCTCAGTGAATGTTACAATCACTATCACCATGATTAATAACTCTAATGACCACCAATACACTCATACATTATTAACTATTGGTACTGCCACAATGATACCCCAATGATTCCCATTTTGTGGTTATTTGAGTCTTCTTTGACTCTATATTATTATAAATGGTATTCAAGTCAGCAAATTTTGGTGTTTAACCCTATGAAACCATATGAAACCCTCATTTTCCATGAATTCTTGGATTCTCACACTTTGGTAGAACTGGCACACAACTATGTTTTAGATATGATTTTCAAGTTTGGCACAGTAAGCCTGTGGAGATGGCCAATGTGATAGTATGTAGTATATTAAGAATAATACAAAGAGATAATTGAATGGGTGATGTTGATCTCTAAATCCATTCAGTCCATGCCCTACCAGTCCATCCAAGAAGAAAATCTGAATATTCTGAAGAGAGCAACAGCTAAAATACTTCCTCTGTGGGATTGAGAGTACTGGTCACTACTGGATGATGGTGGCTAGTAGTACATAACAATGTTGACTCAGCCTCAAGGTCTGATGAATGGTAAGATATGTCTGATTCCTCATTGGATCTGTCCCCTCTCACTCCAATCATCCTAACACCTCTGTTACCTCTATCATCTATGTCTTCTATTAGGTCAGAAAGTACTACAAGTCCATAAATAGGAGTTTGATGAGTATCTCTATAATGGACCTTAGTATTGACACATCATACAGTGATCTGCTCACCCTCATCCAGGCAATGCAAGACAAGGTCAAGCATACATGGATGAGCCACTGATGTGTACATCCCAGCTTTCCTTGCTAGATCACTTTGCAATTCACTGCCCTTATTTCTTCTACAAAAAACTGCATGTTGATCCTCTAATATTTGATGACACCCTAGATCAAATTAGCAATCATGCAGTATTTCACAGCAATTTAAACAATAGACAAATACCAATTGCAACTCAGCTTGGAATTTTTCTCAACCATACTAGACATTGCAGTAACACAGGCTCTGTAGAAGGTATTTCTCAGTGAACAGGCATTTTCAACAGGATTGGTAGTTAATGCACTCACTGTGTAATGGCTGCTTTCTTTTTCTAACACAATATCTTCATCTGCATTCCAGGTACCCACTCAGCAGATATGCATCATATGCAGAAGGCATATACATTTATACAAGCACATGTTGAAACTATAAGTGTTTCTTAATATATTTCACTTTTTATACACCTACTAGTAAATGAAGTATGCTTACATAAGCATTACTTGAAATAGTCTTTTGACTCTACTCTTCTATCCCTGAACTTGTCCTAAATAGTAAGCTCATACCATTTCTCTGTTTGATACTTGTTACTAGTAATACCATATAAAAAAGATTCCACTTCTTTAGCATGGACTTGTCATATATGTGATACAGTGTTTGCTGCTGATGGATCTGCTATCTGGTTGTATACAAAGCCAAGTCTATTTGGAGACACATTTTATGATTGCAAAAAAAAAATTTTGTTCAACTATTGAGTAAGTAATCAGTAATGAAATTTTTACTATAAGTTAACCAGAAAAATGTCACATATGATGAAGATAATTATCATGCTACACAATCTGATGATTGTAAATTATGCACTAGGACAACAGGTAGTGTCCTTGATGCCTATATATTCCAAGGGACACAGGTATCATAGGAACCTATCTTAATTCTATCCCATCATTGGATTTGGACAGACACAGTCTATCTGTCAGAAGAGTGATACATGGTTCCATTCAAGAAGCCATGTGGAGGAGGCTTGACCTGGAGGCAGAACCCCTATAATTAACATGTTTCAAAGATAAAGCTATCTTTTCTAGGTCTTGTCATGTCATTTACTCTGGGTCTGGCAGGTCTGTATTTGTAGTAGTGTTTTAAAGTCCAGTCCAGTCTGGTTTTTCATGCTCCAAATCAGGTAAAACCAGTTTTTTAAACCCAGATATTCCCTAGACTGTAACTGGACTGTTAAAAACTAGAGCTTGAAAGAAAGATCAGTTCAAAGTCCTAAAGTAGGGGCTGACCAATAGTTTCCAATCCCCTTGATTGTTATGTAATTTGGTTTATACAGTCAAGAGTTATGGCTATTTTATTGTCATATACTCCTATACAATAGATGAGATATATCAATGAGAATTAAAATTTTGTGATTGATTACTGTGGGAATCAGGCTTAGTCATAGTAAAACCAAATATAGTATACACTCAGGGCTAGATACAGACACCCAGATCTGGCTGATTGACCTACAAATGATTGAGATATAGCTATTTTCAGAATAATTAGATAGTGTAAAAATTTAAAATAAATTTTTTAATCTGGAAAATTTGTCTCAAATAGAGAGAAATTGGAGCCAGTAAGAGATTGGTTATACCAAAAGACTGATTAAAACTGGTTTTTTTGTGGTCTTCTGATTTTTTAGAAAACTAAAAAGACTATAGTCACTTATTTTGTGAAATTTAAAAAACTGGACTACTCAGGACTCAGTGGTCCTAATCAGTTTGATTCAGTTCTGTTGTAGTTTCTGAGCAGTTTTGAGACTGGTCCTTAAAACACTAATTTACAGCTCTAAGTATCAGGAAAAGTAAGAGTCTGATAAAGGTTTATCTAACTTGATAATCAATATAATCTGTAAAGTCTCATTCTCAGAGATAGTACTCAAGCTAAACCCATGTATTCTCTAGGAGTGATAGCAGATTTATAGAACATATATCACATTGACACACTCTAACAATATCTAGCAACTGTAAACCATGATTACTATTAGAGCTCTGTCTACCTATTCTTGCTGTGTAGAGTTTTTCTAACTAACCTAATTACTAACTTTCAGTAGGTGGTTGCTAGAGCACTTTCCACACTTTTAGTCCCTATTGTTACAATTTTCACTTCCTTTTTCCTTTTTGTATGTTGCTCAGTTACTTTGCTCCATGGTCTTCCTTTGGACTTGTGTCTCTGCTGTTTGAGCCCTGCTTTGGTCTTATCATTGTTGGCTTATTAATCCCACTACTCCCATTATATCTACAATACTTTAGTCATTTCTCTTTCATCAGGATCCACTCCCATTGTATTCAAATGATCTGTCTTCTTCCCTTTTGGTCCTATTGTATTTGTTCTGCTCTTCACACAGACTACCTCTTTCTATTATATAAACCCATGTCTACCTCCTGTAAACTTCAGCTTAGATCTACTTGACAATACATCTTGTCTTGTATCCTTTTGAAACACCTTAATTGCTTGTCCCAAGCTCCAAGTGCTCTTGAACCTTCAAACCCTTGACTCCTACCAGATAGACTTGGTAGTCCTTGACCCCTCTTCACAACTAGCAGACTTGCAGTGGTTGTTTGAGGTATTGCAGCTGCATAGTGACCCTTGTTGTATGAGTCATCATTTGGTCCTATCCAGAGCAAGTATAACAAAAGATCTAAGCTCTTATATGGGCCTATCCTTGTTATAGTCACTCACTACTAGTATTCCCTCTAGATGAACCAACCACCCTTGAACCCCAGCCTATGGTCCACTTGACCCAGCAGAAACACCTTTGAAACTTCATTTGAAGATGAATCCTTAGAACCTATCCCTTGATTTCAAGAATCTCCCTCAGACTCTAAACTTCTGTTTCATAATATCAGTTCTGAACCTGAAGACCTTGAACTATACCTCAGCTTCTTCACTGCAGTAGTTCTTCCCAGAGCCCCCACCTCACTCTCTCCCAAAACATTCCCACAGGCTGAATCCTCTTTCCACTACCAAGGAACCCAATTTCCCCCACTATAATAATCATATCTAGTATTTAAAAGTCTGGTCTGGTCTGGTTTTTTGACCCCCTGACCATGCAACCAGACCAAAACTGGTCCTAGCAATGTCCAGAAGAGTCCTGGACTGCAACTGGACTGATTAGGACCAGTCCTGATCAGTTTTTAGCAGTTGTGCAACTAGTTGCAACCAATTGCCTGAAAGACTGATCCCTAACCCCTGAGGAAGTGAGGAACATGCTTCCCATGAGTCAGATTGATTATTCTATGGACTCCTAGCTACAATTGACTCCTATACACCAGAAAGATCAGATCACAGGATCAGTAGATATGACCTATTTTCCAATTGATGTTGATTTAGGGGGTATACTGACCTGGATTCACTTATAACAATTCACCATGTGTGTTTCATGCTTCCTGCTAGTGAGATCAATTATTCTATACACTCCTGGCTACATATAGCTCCTATAGTGGGAGACATGGGGATCCATCCCTGATGAGGTATAAGCATTTCTGGGTCACTTGTCATTTTTGGCTGATTTTAAGTGGGATACTGACCCAGATTCACTTATATCAATTCATCAGGTGACTTTCATGATTTTTATATATGAAATGAAGTGTTCTACATACTCATGGCTACATCTAACCTATATAATGTGTAATGTAAAAATAAAGTGTGAGTGAGAAATGAGCATTTCCAGGTTGGATGTTACTTTTTGACATTGAAATATTGATTTTGTGTGATATATGGGCCAAATAAATTTCAAAAAATAAGGAAAAATCACCAAATATTCCCCTGAATGGTAGTATATAGGGGGTAGCTGTGCACTGGTCGCAACCAGTCTTTTACCAGTTGCCTGACTTTTCTCAAAACCAGGCAACTGCAACTGGACTGGTAAAGACTGGTTGCGTGCAACTGACATCAGTCCAATTGCAATCAGTTGTGGTCCAGTCCAGTTGCCAGTTGTGCTACCAGTCTGCAACTGGATTTTGAAACACTAACCATACCCAAACTCACTGAACTCTGTTTGGGAAAGCCCTCCTCCTACAATAAATCCTATAAAAAAGCTGTACTCTGGTACAATGCCATCACAATCTACCTCCTGGTTAACTCTTCTATTTATATGAATAACAATCAACAGATTGCCTTCATCCTCTCCTACATGACTGAAGGATCCACAACCACCTGGGCAGATACTTTCTGACAGAAGGCAATTAAGGCCAACTCCTTTGGGACCTGGAAAGACTTCACTACTGCCTTTATGGCAGCCTTTGAGCACCATGACATCAAGAGAGATGCTATCTCTTGGCTCTCTACCTACCTAATCATGTCCAACTCAGACCTCCCCTCATATATCTTTATGTTCAAGAACAAAGCAGCAACTTCTGAAATCACCTTGGATGATGTTCTTATTAACTTCTTTGCTGCCAGAATCCCTCCCTTCCTGATGTGCCATATTCAAGGAATAGACACAGTTAGTGTTTGCAGGTCTGGTCCTAGGACCACTAAAAGACCATGGACTTGGACTGGACCATTTTAGGATTGCTAAAATGGTCTGGTCTAGTCTGGTCTTTTTATTTTTTTAAAAATAAAAAACTACAAAAAGACTGGTGCACAGTCTTTTTGTGCAAAATTATACCTCCTGTATGTACTGATCATACCCTATTTTTTGTAATTTTTTGGGAATTTTAGAAATTTAGTTTGAATTTTTACAACCTCTGATTATCTAGTACATAGAATATATGACATGTGACCCAGAAATGGCCATATCTAAATCATTTCTGAGTTGATCAGCTAGATCTAAGTGTCAGCACCTAGCCCTGGATCTATACTATATTTTTTCCCACTATGGCTAAGCCTGATTCTCATGTTTACAGTCATAGCATACATGTCTGCATAGATCAGATATTTATGACATTATAATGACATATGATATTAAAACACTTATATCTTGGTGATCTCTTAGTTGATTTGGCTAAAGATTGGAGCAAGAGGCAGCTACAAATCTAATCTACATTTGATCTCCCTATAGCTAAGTGTGAATCAATCTTGTGCACATATGGTGTCAAAAATTGGTCTAGACCAGTTTAGACTGGCCCTAAAATGTTTTAGGACTGTTTAGAACTGGTTTTGAGTGGTTGTCATATACCATTTCTCCCAACTCCTAACTTACTCCAACATCTCTAATCAACTCCTAATTCTCCACTTAACTCCATGATCTCTGCTTACTCTGATGTTACTCCAATGTTTTCTCCATTTGTACTAGTTCTGATTTGTAAGTACTTTAATACCTGTGTTCACTTAGGAGCACAGCTCCGGCATTCATACATATCTGATTCCCTCCAGTTACTTATTCTCCGTTTTACTCAGTCTTACTCAGCCCTTACATAGCTTTAGTAATCTCTGCATTTCTCTGAGTCTATATATTGTAGTTACTTCCCTGTAACTTTAGCTTGATTATCAACTTAGACATATTATGATTCCTCTCTAATCCTGTCACTCTTTACTCCAAACTCCCTCTGAACTCCTCTGAACTCCATCTCCAAAATATTAGGACACAACACTAGCAAGGGGGCAGCACATAAGCTGAACCCGATGTCCTTGTCCTGACCTCCAGAGCTCCAAAGCCCCTATTCATCAGAGTTTGCACTGGAGGTCAGCACGGTCTTAACAGTGGTCCAGTTTGGTTTTTTTTTATTTAGAAATTATTTAGGACCAGTCTGATCTTGGTCTTTCCAAAAAAGGCAAAAAAACTGGACTGGTCCAGACCTGTAAACACTAGACACAGTCCCCACCATCATCAAAAAATGGTATACCTAGGTAGTCTACTTCAAAACACCTTGACCCATGTTGTCTACCACCAAGACAAACCAAAGAAATGTGACATAGACCCAAACTATGGATGTTGATATCATCTCCACTTCCCTCTTTAAGAACCTCACTTCTGACAAGAGAAAATAATATATCTCTAAAAAACAATGCTTCCAATGCAGGCAAAAGGGATACACCTCTTCTTCACCTGTCCCATCTATACCACTACCCCAAAAGGAACTATGACTAAAATAGTCAAGAAGGTCAAAATAGACCAAGAACCTATTCCCCCTCTCATCAAGACAGATGATGATAATAAAGTAGTGGTAGAAAAGATCTCCACTCATAAGGATTTTTGAATAGGAGGAATGCCTTGATGTCTTCCCCTCCACATGTACTACTAGCTAATCTTGAAACAAATTTATCCAGCTTCCTATTTTACTAAAGACTCCAGCTGGAAAACAAACCATTGAAACAAGGCCCTTGTCAACTTAGGAGCTGTCATAAACTGTATGGATTGGTACTTTACCAAGAAAAACCACTTCCCTCTTAAACAACTTATTAATCCAATTCCAGTATGAAATATTGACCAAACTGAAAATCAAAATGGAGCTATCCACTTTACCTTCATCCTCCACCTCTATGTTGGTTCCATTGTCCAACAAGTAAAGTTTTACATACCTGATTCACTGTGGAACTGAGAACATCATCCTCAGTCTCCCTTGGCTGAAAGCCACTAATTCCATCATCAATTGAACTAAGCAAACCATTGAAATAAAACTCCTACCAACTCCCATCTATACTGCCAATGAAATTTGACAAGCAATGAAGGAAGCAAATCCTCCCCCAACCCCCATCCTACAACATGTCCCAGTTAACACTGAAGTATTTGATGAACATATCTTTGATTATTTAGATGATTGGACAGGTAATTGCTTTGTCAAGTAATACCACCATTAAGCATACATCTGAGGGTGTTACACTTGCTCCAGGTACTAGGATCAAGCAATGACTTGTATAATAAGGGTCACTGTGCAGCTGTAATACCTCAAATAACCACTGTGAGTCCACTAGTTGTGAAAAGGGTCAAGGAACTTCCAAGTCTGTCTGGAAGGAGTCAAAGAGATTGAGGGTTCAAAGAAGGCTTGGAGCTTGGGGCAAGTGATTGAGAGGTTCAAGGGGATACAAGACAAGATGTATTATCAAGTAGATCTAAGCTAGAGTTTACAGGATGTAGGATGAAGGTCTATATACAGTGGAAGGGGTGGTTCAAGGAAAATGCTGAACAATCACAATAGAACCAAAAAAGAAAGGGTACACATCATCTTAGTGTGAAGGAAGTGGATTCTGACAAAAAGAAAATAACTAGAGTACTGTGGATGTGATTGAAGCAGTAGGATTAGTAAGTCAATGATGATGAGGCCTAAGTAGGGCTTAAACAACTAAGGCATGAGTCCAAAAGGGAGCTAAGAGTGAAGATAACTGAGTGACATAGGCAAGAAATGGAATAGGAAGGGAAAATTATAATAGAGGATGTAGAAGTGTGGAGCATGATATCTCTAGGCCATTTCAGAATATCTTTGGAAAGTCACCACTTCTACTGAGCTCATTGCACCCCATCTCCAATTCACCATGCACCCACTGACAATACTTCTTCTAGTGTCTCCTCTATCTCTATCACATCCCAACTCCCTTTTAACTTTTTCTCTTGATACTAATACTGGATGGGGATCAGCCCCTTCTTTCCTTCCTCGTCCTTCTGTTCATACTACTAGCTCTTCTCCTGCTGTAATAGCAGTTGATATACCTCCCTATACTTGCAATCTCAGAAGAGAGGATTCCAACTTTAGTGCCTACCTAGATAAGCTACACACCATGATCATCAACTCAGGACAGCCATTCCCCTCACAGGACATATGGAAGACTGCTCTCTCTTAAAGAGTCTCTACCTGTCCTATTTACAGAACAAGAGACTTTGCCTGCTAGTCCTCCATCTAAGACCCATGGAGGTCTCTGAAGAGATCAATTGAGCCCAGTTACACTTGAGGTATCACCTTCAGAATGTCTTATATCAGGTAGCCTTGAATTCATTAAAGATGTTGACAGATATGATCAAGAAACTACTGCTGGCAATATTGTCTTTACCTTCTGAGATGACCCCTTTTCCACCTCACTGTTTGAAACAACCAAACCTTTATAGGCTTAAGTTATTGGTAGAAGGACAGTAGAAAGCAAGTCAAGGGATATAGAAGTTTGGGAAAACCCCACAGAGGACAAGACTGGGTCCTTCTGGGAGCTGGAAGGGTCCCTTATATACTATTCTACTGTTTGTACAGGTATATGATAAATCTATAGATATGCTATGGGACAAGGGTTCTGGATGGGCTGAGAGTTTACGAATCCAGGCTGCATAGCCATAGAATGTATCTGCATTATAGAGAGTCTGGCCAATACATGAGAGAAGGTAAACATGAAAAGAACATATGTAGGGTAGACATGAAGTAAACATGTGTGGAATGGAATTACATATTGTGAGTCTAGAGTGATTTGAGGGTATGTACATATAGTCTAGACTGGTAAGGGTTAATGGGCCTGGGCCAGTGTAGAATAGTCTGGTTCATGTGGATGAAGTCAAATAGGGGCTAATTATGTGAACAAAGTATTAGACTCATAGTAAGCCTAAATAGCAAATGGAAAAATATGAGAAAATAGCTATAAAATAGAGTGATTAGGATAGTATTATTGAGAGAGTACCAATAGTTAGAGTATGCTGGTGGTCAGCAAGGTGTTAGCAAGATGTTAGCAAAGTGGTATTTCTTGAATTATTTGAAATTGTATCAAAAACAGTAGACCTTTAGAATTGAGTGAATTTTTATGTATTTTCTAGATATATCAGCACAATTCTAGTATGTATAATTCATGAATCTTTATGAGTATTTTAAGACAATTCTCTGCACTTCAGGTGACCCCCTTTTGGGGTCTCTTAGACACATCTTTTACCTAGAAGACCCTTTTTCTGTATGATGACACAAATATTTTTTAATGTCCCAGAGGATTGTGATAAAATATAATATAGACTTATTTGGCAAGTATCTGCTCTTGGCAGGAACAACTTTGTGTGACACAAAATTATATATTGGATTATAGTATATAATCATATTAAATATAAACAAATATACCATTTTCAGATATATGAACTATATTACTAGAACAAATATAAACAAACAATAACAAATGAATTGTTTACAGATTAATTAATATTATATTCTAATTATTACAAATATAAACAAATAGGGACAAATATTATTTATCATTACTGAAAGATTGCTATTATTAGAATATTAATATGGAATTTCTCAAATGATTACTATTAAAAAATAAAGTATAGTATTATGACATACAGAATGATATTGTAATACACAAACCTTGTTTTGTGACATACAAGACATTATTTTGGGATACACAAATATTATATTATAACACACAGATGATAGTTTTGTAATACACAAAGTATAGTCTTGTGACACACAAAATAATATTGTAATACACAGAGTATAATATTATAATGCACAAATGATATTGTGATATACAAGTATAATTATATAATATAAAGCTTTATGATATAT
>JBBPUM010000520.1:0-15679 GCA_038094695.1 Chiua aff. virens | reverse complement strand
ACATCCGAGCCATCGTCCCATGTCGGGGCCTCCCCGCTCATGGGACAATTAGGGTCCCACGTCTCTCCATGTGTGGGGGGCAGTGGGGAGACGAGGGTTGTACAATGGTTCTCCTCATGGAGGGCCCCGTTCGAGCACCGCTACAGGATGCGTCGTCAGTGCATCGTCCAACCTATTCAGTGTGTTCGTCGCTCACCCAGTTCCTCATTGATTGTTTTATATTGAGCAGCTCTGCAATTATCTGGCTATTCTTTTGATTTGCTCTGATGTTGTGCGCCTACGCAATGTCAGTTTCGTTATAAGGAAGACCGCCGTTGTGTACCTTTGCCAGTTCCTGCAAAAGTTTACGGCTGAACTCTCCGAGGGTTTCTGGGTCAAGTGTCGTCAAGCCTGGGAGGTTGATGGAATTGGCTTTGTGTTGAGGAGCCATAAGCAAGTATCTAAAGTGGAGGAGTGAGGATTTAAGATCTACACGGAACAAGGGATGGCGACCCACCTATTATAAAATAGGGTGTTCTGTGGTGATGATTGCGGGTTACTCTGGGAGAAACGCGTATTTTTCACCATGGACTGCCCTCATTTTATAGCACGTCTGGTCCCCATCATGAGCAACAAAGCAGGTATGTTCTACATCCCACATTCTGTTGTTCCTCCGCACACCGTGACATGCGGCAAGGTTACCCACATCGTTCCATTGCTCAAACCTATCGTCCATAATATGAATTGCTTGTGGGCCACTCAAAGCGCTACACTCACTCTTCGCTCGTCTCGCTGTGGTACACATTCTCAGAGTTTGATAATTTTTTCGGGTGGTCAACAGATCGCGCAGTCGAGATTCGTTGTAGACGCTGTATGTATCCTTCCCACAAGTTCTACCTGATTGCATGTATTCGATTTGTTGCAAGTCATGATCTTGTGACACTCATCCACTTAACTGATGTTCTCCTTCTTATGTTAATGATAGAATGTACTTCGAGTACCGATTCAGGCTTCACATGATGAGGGATTGAGTGGAAAGGAGGCTATAGTGCAAATTCTACATTGCAGTACACTCCCACAAAGGGATGCCCTCACGCCCAAACAGCAGTACGATCTCTAAGCTAAGTACAAGAACGAATCATCTATCACAATGCCCATCCTCAAGAGGGTATTAATAGGTGGTAGCAATTTCGGCCATTGTGCCCACTCGTAAACCACAGTTCCGCGTCTCCCCCGCTCCCACCTTAGTCGTACGCGCAGCCCAATCTGCCGTATCACTGACAACCTCACATTACAACAATCAGTATATAGAACGCCAGTAGCATCAGCGAGATAATACTCGCAAGAAGTTCGGGGTATGTTGTCCGCTCATCTGCATTTTTGATCAGGGATCGCCACTGGCATACCCATTCACGAGCTTCACGAGACCACTTCCTCTTGAGAAGTTTTACATCACTGTTGTCATTCACATCTGCAATCGAAGGGTCATCCATGACTTAATTGGGGGTCTCATTGCCATCAGGAAGTCCGGGGACCTCTCCATCCACGATCGCACTCAACTGTGTGAATACGTTTTCGTATGTTTCAGGGAGGTATGGATACCTTCAGAGATGGTCAAATGTGAGACAGGGTGGAGTAAAATTAAGAGAACTGACGCAAATCAAACTCTCAGGCTGTTTGAATCACGTCAGTGCCCAAGCCGTCCCAGACATTATCACCATTCGTGCTCTTCCAGGCTGCATGGCACGATGGGATCGTCGAGCAAGTGGTCGTGACGATGAAGGACTACACGTCCAACCAACAGTTCGCCAACCCTCTCTTGTTCGAACTGCTCGAGGAAGACCTACATGTTCCTAGTGACGTACCTGACCACACTCGCAAATTCACCCGAGCTCCGCCTCCCCGTGGCGATGGAACGCATCAAGGTGGACATTAGTGCTGTGTTTGCATTTCTTTGGCAAGTTCAAGTTGGCCAAGGAGCTGGAGAAGCACTTTGAGATCATGGAAGTACAGATGTCTCGGTCGGAGTCGTGTAGATAGAAACAAGGGAAAAGAGAGTGCACGCCGTTCATGTCCGTAGGAACCGTGAGCTGCCACTCTAAATGACAACCTTCATGATAGTAGGCTCCGGGGCTATAATGACACGTGAGCGGTCGAACACTTGTGTGAATTCGACACGTACGGTTCTTCCTTCACCTTGCGTTTGATTACCTCTATGACCTCGCTCACCGCCGTCCGGTCCAAATCATCCCTCACCTTCATCAACCCCTACATGAGTGGTATACAGGGCCCATGCACCTTGGCAAACGCCCAAAACGACAGGAACGCCACACCCTTGGACACCTCCAGCAGCGTGAGGATGTCAATGGCATCTATGTAACGCCACCCTCATCCTGCACTGTATACTCCTCAGTCATTGTGTCTCGTCTCATGTAGGTCGAAATATCCATTGACATAGCTGACATTGGCCGTGTCAGGGCCCATTAGGCAACATAGAGGGGATCTGATCTATTCTCTTGAACATCCAGGGAAGCCTAGAGGGACATAAGACTGGTCGCACGTCAAACCCTCTTCTGATGACACGGGTGGGAACTTGGAAGTGCATGACGAGAAACACTCGCAACACGGTACGACGGCCCCGACGGCCCATCTTGTACCTATAGTGTCCATGCTCGTAAGAGAGTTATTTCACATTGTCCGCAATCTGTCCGGCGCATGGTGTGCTCAGCAAATGCGAACGCGTCCTGTATGCAGAGATGCGATTGATTTGGATAAGGAGCCCCGCTCGAACTCGGTAGACGTGCCATGCCGTACGCTTTCGGCCTTGCAAAGTGCTCCAGAGACAAAGAGCTTGTTCGTGCTTTCCGATCGCCTTCGTGACTGAGAGAAGAGAGGGTAGTATGACATAGGTACCGGAAGGTAAGGCCCGCGAAGGACTTCC
Organism: Chiua aff. virens; assembly: GCA_038094695.1. NCBI lineage: Eukaryota > Fungi > Basidiomycota > Agaricomycetes > Boletales > Boletaceae > Chiua > Chiua aff. virens. The sequence goes on along the minus strand of JBBPUM010000520.1, from coordinate 12,759 downwards.
GGCCCGAAGCACTGCCCCGACAGGGTAGCCGAGCGAAAGGGACATGCCACTTCGCTTAGCCGATGCACGGCATAGGGCGATGACAGGCTACGATAAGAAGGCACATGCAGTAGTCGACCGCCCTTGGGAGTAGACACCCACATATCCCATTTTCCGTGATCGTCTTGTCAGCTGAAAATGTTTCGCAGACTACGTGGAGAGTCTAAGAGTGAGTTGGTGAATGGGATCAACGACGTAAGGGACTGACGAGTATCCAAGAGTCAGATAACGGCGGTTCCACGTCCCGGGATGCTGCGCAAGCCAGAGGACTCCCAGCCGAACTTGAAGGTCAAGAAAAGGAAATCAAAAGCTCGGTGATGCCGAGTCAAGGTACTTCTATCAGCACCAATCAACAGACAGTCGCCAAGCCCATACTCAAGATCCGAGTCGGTGGGGATCGCATATCCACCGTCGCATTCCTCAAAGAGGGCAAACATGTTTTGCGTGTAGAGGGAGATCGAATACAGCAGTGGGAATTGACAGACGGCGAAAAAGTCGGAATTCCAATGGATGCGAGGGGGTGGGTACACGACATGGTTGCCTCGAGAGACGGGAAGTGGATCGTCAGTGGATCGGATCGAGGTGTGTCGGTGTGGAATGCGGAGTTCTACAATCTGGTGGGCGAGATGAGAAAACATACACGGCCAGTGTACGCAGTGGACATCTCTCCGGACGGGCTCAGCATTGCGAGCGGGTCGTTGGACAAGACGGCCTGCATTTGGTTGCGTCGCACAAACGAGCGACGCCTCAGACTCTCCCACAACGACTCAGTGAATGCAGTCAGATTCTCACCAGACGGAAGACTTCTCGCTACAGCAACTGAGAATGGCATTCGCGTCTACGACAGCAAAGACGGCCGTCTCCTCTTCAACTGCCCAGTCGACGTCGCCCAAAGCTTCAACCAGTCCCTTGCTTGGAACGACAACGAACACTTCTATGCCATCTCTGCCAGCGGTATCATCTACTACGTCGACTTGGGAGAAATCCCTTCACAATGGCTCATCCGCACTGACGGCGCGAGAAACCGCGGATGCATTGCTCTGTCAAGCAATCGTAGATTCATTGCAGTCTCTGACGATTCATCAGCATCATTCTGGGACACCACAACACGCACGAAAATTTGTCCAGACATCAAATGCAATCTCAGGATCGGTGCAATGGCGATTTCCGAAAACTACGACATCGCAATCGGGCATGGCATGACAATCACTTTTTGGAACCTTTCTGATATCCTCCCTTCCGAGTATCTTCACAACGTACGTGCACTTGCATCGATAATCTCAAATCGTCCTCACTTCAATTTCAGCCGATAGACATAAATTCCACAGACAGAATCCCATCCCCTGCTACACGGGCCAATCAGTCAAGTGCGTGCACCCTAGATCATTACTGCGCTAACACTGGTTTCTGAACACGAATTCGTCAGGCGAAAGTGTCGAAGAGCTCAAGAATAAGCTTGCAATGCTCCAGGGTCGTTATGAGACACAGTCACAGGAACTAACCTCGGCGAAAAAGGAAGTCGAGACCCTCAAGTCCTCGACCGAGGCGAAAGATAAGAAAATTGACGCCCTTGCTGCCGAGGTGGACTACTGGAAATGTGCTGAGGCCGCTAAAGCAGAGGAACTCATCGCGGTGCACGAGGAACTCCAGTTCTCCCAGTCTCAGACCATCGCGGTCCGAAAATGGTACGACGACCAGTATAGACAACTCAAGTCGATTGTTGAAGGACACCAGAGCACACCATTTCTTGTCCACAATTTCATCTCCCAGGCGGACGCTCGCGCAGAAACGAACATCATCGAGACACTCGAACGGCTCAACGAGACCATTCAGTGGAGTGCCACATTCATCACAGATCGCGTTATCCACGATTTCCAGCCCCTCACGACGAACCCAACCGAAGAACAATTTTCTATTACAAAACGGGTTGCAGACACCATCGGACAGCCTCTAGTAAATCGGCTACGCAGCAACTCACGCACTGAAGTGGTTGCATATCTTCCTGTCGCATTGCGTGCTTACCTCGTCTACCATTTGCACGACATAACCTCCTCGTGGTCTATCGATAGCGGACCGAACCAGTTCATCCGTGAACTCTATACCGTGGTCCGGAAAATAGGTCAGAACTCAACCTTGAAGTCCCGTCGATCATTCTCCTGACAGTGTATGACAGAGTCTCAGACGATATCTGGTCGTTGGCGGTCTCTCACCTACGCCTCTCTCTCACCCACTTGCTCGAGCAACCCAGAAAGGTTTATTGATTCTTTGATAGATAGACTCTCGGATATCGTCTTTGTCGCTGGTTGCGCCGCTTCTACCTCCGCTGCGAAAGAGATGGTCACCTCTAAATTTCGAGGTCGGGTATCGTTGATCCTAACCACCACGGGGCAACTCTCCCAGTCAATCATGGATACCCTGTCAGCCGATTATCGAGTTGAGACCGCTCGTCCCACAGTGATGCTAGATGATCAGACAATGGAGATCGACTCGACCGGTCGAGGGATACAATCGGGGGTCCACAGGGTGCTGTGCACCACTCAGATGGGATTGTCGAAGGAGGTCATAACCCAGTCGGGCACCGGGCCAAACAAGAAGAATACCCTGACAGCGACAAACGTGGTCAAGGCAAAGGTTCTTCTTGGGTAGGGGGTGAGATTGGCGCAGTACCGTCGTCCTCCAGGAGAGTTCTGTCCAGTGCGTTGATCCAATCCTATTAGATGAAGTACGATGTAGTCTTTTCCTTGGCCGAGGTTCTGTCCTTGTTTGTATTGCTCGTCATGTTGTTGTTTCGAGTTCAACTCTTCATCCTATCATAGTACGAGGTTGCTCTGTAGATCAACCCTAGCTCAAGCGCTCACCTATGCTTTCGTTACCCACTGTGCTTTGTTTGCTCTACTTATACTCGTGAAGGGCTTTCCCAGATCCTTCGATGGCCGTACGCCCACTACAATCCAAGGCCGGTCAACACCCTTATCGTTGATGTGCTATAAACGCAGCAGTGAAAGAGAGGTATGGGGTCCAGGTGATTTGGTCCATCAAATGCAATGATGACGTGCTGTCGTGCAAAGGAGCATCTCGAAGGTGAACACGACTTGTAAGGTGCGCTCTCGTTTCCCTTGGTGATATTTACATGATTCGGCCAGCGAGCCTACTTGTCGATGCGGGTGCACCTATGCAACACCAGCGTTGGCACCCCGCACATCTCCCAATTATTCTATATAGTCATCTTTCGATATGAGGTAGCGTGGCGAAGACCTGATCGATCTTCAAGCTAGGAAGTACACAACTAAAAACACTTGCAACGTGGTACGACATCCCCGACATCCCATCTTGTACTTATTTCGTCCATGCTTGTAAGAGAATAATTTCACCTTTCTGCGATCTGCCCGGCGCGTGGGACGCTCAGCCAACGTGAACACGTTCCGAGTGCGGAGAGGTCATTGACTGGATGGGCAGCAAGGAAGAGTCCTGCTCGAGCTCAGTAGACATGCTGTACAGACCGTACTTTCGACCTTGCAGAGTCGTCCAAAGAGGGAGATCTCGTCATACATCGCCTATATCCACTAGATAGTGAGTTTTTAGACGATCAGGTGCATCAACCGTTGAATGCAGACGTCAACTAGGGCATTCAGGGATCATGGGTATGGATGTGATGACTCACTGGCACCCCTTGAGAATGGGAAAGTCGAACACATTTTCCCCATAGGCAATAAACCAACGCTCCTGGTAGGGTTAGCACCCATCGACCGGAACAGTGAACACTGTAGAACTCCGCTCAAATTATCGTGCTTATCATTGGCATATCGTGGTGATGTAGACCAAGCACCATTGCACGCCGTGCGCTTGATAACATACACTACCTGCATATAGTGTAGGGCGATAGTGCGACCTGATAGGTTATGTCGGAAAAACCTAAACCGCCATTGCAACACAGCCACATTATGACGGCTTAAAATGGGCATTCAAATCCATTTTGCTCCATTACCAATCTTCTTTGGACGTCGCTCCTTGAGCTGTGAGGTCCAGTGAGGGGAGGGGAGGTGGAGAGGCGGAGGGCAAGGTCGGGCAAGAGCGCGGAGCACTCCTCAGCCCAGAACAGAGCCCAAGGTGCCGGGTATGCGTGAGCTGCTCCCCAAGTGTTAGGAGTGACCGACGACGCAGGCCGCGAGGCGGCATACCCGGCAAGTAGGAGGAGGGAAGTGGAAGGGGCCACTGGCAAGCTGGGCCGACTGAGGCCTGGGGGCCTTGGCCAGGTAGACCGGGCGTGCAACTGCCCATGGCATGATGATTGGCACCAGCTGTGTAGGTGCATCAGAGCGGCACATGAGGGGCAAGGAGCTTGGGGGTCATGTGCGCGATATATTCACTTGGACCTGAGGCGATGTCAGGGAGGAAGGGGTTAAGCGCGGGAAGTGCGTGGAGTGCGTGTCAGCATGGGCACACATCATAAGAGAACATGACGGGGTGAGGGACCCGGGGGTCATGTGTGCCGTGGCCTCGCTCAGACCCGAGGCAGCGTCAGGGAGGGAGGGGGTAAGCGCTGGGGAGAGCGCGGGGGAGGGCGCAAAATGCGTGTTAGCACGGACACGCATTGGGAAAGCACATGACAGGGCGGGGGACCTGGGGGTCATGTGTACCAATGCCTCGCTCGGACCTGAGGCAGCGTCAGGGAGGGAGGGGGGTAAGCACGGAGAAGAGCACGAAATGCGCGTCTGCATGGACGCGCATTGGAAAAGCACATGACGGGGCGAGGGACCCGGGGGTCATGTATACCAACACCTCACTCAGACCTGAGGCAGTGTCAGGGAGGGAGGGGGGTAAGCGCTTGGAAGAGCGCACAATGCGCATCGGCATGGACACGCATTGGGGAAGCACATGACGGGGCGAGGGGCCCGGGGGTCATGTGTACCAACACCTCACTCGGACCTGAGGCAGTGTCAGGGAGGGAGGGGGTAAACGCTGAGAAGAGCGCACGATGCGCGTCGGCGTGGACGCGCATTGGAAAAGCACATGACGGAGCGAGGGACCCGGGGGTCATGTGTCTCAAAACCTCACTCGGGCCTCGGACGGGGTCACGACTGCTGGTGAGTCGGGCGTGTAACCTGCATGTCGAACAGACAGTCGGTGGCCCGGTCTTGAGGGGAAAAAGCCTCCACCGTGCTCGGTCCTCGTGGTGTGCCGAAGCGACCGGAGATGCACTGAAACGGGCGAGGACGAGCGGTGAGCACCGCTGTTGCCAGTGCAAGGTGGGCGAGCGACGTGGTGGAGGCCGAGCGCTGAGGGGCGGGAAGCGGCGGTGCCTCTTGCTTATGTCGCTTGTCCGAAGATCTTGCACTTTGGCTCTGCTCGTGCCTCACTACACCGAAGTCCGACACATCTTAATATGATTTTAATTGCCATTGTAATGCATTTTTATGGCATTGCGACTCAAAAAAATCATCATAATATATTTGTAATGATAAAGACAGTATTTTAGGCCATGATAAGTGCTTATCATGTTCCCAGGTTTTTTCCGACATACGATAACAAGGCACGTGTAGCAGTAGACTGCTCCTGCGAGTAGACATCCACATAACCCGTTTTCTGTGACCGTCCCGTCCCCCGAAAATGGTCGCAGACTACACGGGGAGCCTAAGAGTGAGTTGGTGAATGGGATCAACGAAATAAGACACTGACGAATATCCGAGAGTCGGACAATGGTAGTTCCATGTCACGGAACACTGCGCAGGCAAGAGAACTCCCAGCTGGACTTGAAGGTCGGGTGATGCGGCGCCAAACATCGAGCAAAGGTAATTCCACCAGCACCAATCAGAAAACGGTCGCAAAATCCATACTCGAGATCGATGGGGGTGATCACATATACTCCGTCGCATTCCTCAAGGAAGGCAAAGACATTTTAAGTGGAGGAGAGGGAGGTGGGATACAACAGTGGCGGTTGGTGGACAGCAAAAAAATCGGGATTTCGATGAATACAGGGGGGTGGGTCCACAACATGGCTGTCTCGAGAGACGGGAAGTGGATCATCAGCGGGTCGGATTGGGTCGTGTTGGTGTGGAGTGCGGAGAGCCACAAGCGGGTGGGGGAGATGAAAGAACACAGAGGGGCAGTGCACGCAGTGGACATCTCTCCGAACGGCACCAAGATTGCGAGCGGGTCGTCGGATAGAACGGTCTGCATCTGGTTGCATCGTACACGTCGCACAAGCACACTCTCACACGATAGCACAGTGGGCGCAGTGAAATTCTTGCCCGACGGAAGTCTTCTCGCCACAGCCACCTGGAGTCACGTTCGTGTCTACGACAGCGAAGATGGCCTTCTCCTCTTCGAGTTCCCAGTCGATGTTGGCTTAGGTTTCAACCAATCTCTTGCTTGGAACGACAACAAGCACCTCTATGTCATCTCTCACGTCGGTATCATCCACTGTCTCGAACTAGCCACCGAAAAAACACCCGAACAATGGCCCATCCGCACTGATGGCGCGAGAAAACATGGGTGCATTGCTCTGTCAAGCAACTGTAGATTCATCGCAATCTCTAACGACTCATCAGCATCATTCTGGGATACCACAACACGCACGAAAATTGGTCCGGACATCGAGTGCAATGGTGCGATCCAAGCAATGGAAATTTCTGAAAACTACGAGATCGCAATCGGGCATGGCAACACAATCACTGTTTGGAACCTCTCTGATATTCTTCCTTCTCAATATGTTCACAATGTATGTGTACTTGCATTAATGAATTCAAACCTGTCCCTCATCACCTCAACTTCAGCTGACAGACGTAGATTCCGCGGAAAGCACATCCCCTCCTACACAGGCCGAGCAATCACGTACGTGCACCCTAGGTCATCACCGCGCTGACACGGGTTTCTGAATCCGAATCCGCCAGAGGAAAGCATGACTGGTCTCGAGGCAAGCACGAGAGAACTCAAGAATCAACTCGCAATCCTCCAAGGCCGCTACGAGTCGCAGTCGCAGGAACTAATCTCGGCAAAAAAGGAGGTTGACACACTCAAGTCCTCCATTGAAGTCAAAGATAAGAAGATCGATGCCCTTGCTGCTGAGGTGGGCCATTGGAAGCGTGCCGAGGCAGCTAAAACAGAGGAACTTGCCGTTGCTAACAAGGAGCTCGAGCAGCGTCGCCGCGACTCCGAGGAGCTCATCGTTGTGCGCGAGGAACTCCAGTTCTCCCAATCTCAAACTATCGCGGTCCGGGACTGGTATGACGACCAATTCAGGCAACTCAAGTCGATTGTTGAAGGACGTCAGAGCACACCATTTCTCGTGCACAATTTCATCTCCCAGGCCGACGCTTGTGCAGAAATGAACATCATCGAGACGCTCGAACGACTCAACGAGAGCATCCAGCGGAGCGCCACATTCATCACAGATCGCGTTATCCATGATTTCCAGCCTCACACGACGAACCCGACCGAAGAACAACTTTCTATCGCGAAATTGGTTGCAGACACCATCGGGCAACCTCTGGTGAATAGGTTACGCAGCAGCTCACACACTGAAGTGGTTGCGTATCTCCCTGTCGCGTTTCGCGCTTACCTCGTCTATCGTCTGTACGACATCACCTCCTCGTGGTCCGTCAATAGCGGGCTGAACCAGCTCATCCGTGAACTGTATAACGTGGTCCGGACAATAGGTGAGAAATCAATGTCGAAGTCTCATCGATTGTTCTGCTGACGATGCGCGATAGAGTCTCAGACGGTATCTGGCCGTTGGCGGTCTCTCACCTACGCCTCTCATTCACCCACCTGTTCGAGCAACCCGGAAAGGTTCATTGATTCTATCATAGATAGACTCTCTGATATCGTCTTCGTCGCTGGCTGTGCTACTTCTACCTCTGCTGCAAAAGAGATGATCACGTCCAAATTCCGAGGTCGAATATCCTTGATCCTGACCATGACGGGGCAACTCACCAAGTTGCTCATGGACGCCCTATCAGCCGACTATCGACTCGAGACCATTCGCCCTACAGTGATGTTAGATGACCAAATCATGGAGGCTGACGCGGTCGATGGAGGGATACGGTCGAGGACCCACAGGGTGCTGTGTACCACTCAGTTGGGCTTGTCCAAGGAGGTCATAACCCAATCGGGGACCGGGCCAAATAAGAAGAATAGCCTGACAGCAACGAACGTGGTGAAGGTGAAGGTTCTTCTTGGGTAGGAGATGGGATTGGTGCCATACCATCGTCCTCCAGGAAAGTTCTGGTCAGTACGTTGATTCAATCCTACTAGACAAAATACGATGTAACCTTTTCCTTGATCGACGTTCTGCCCTTGTTTGTATTACTTCATATTACTGTTTTCTGGTTCAACTCCTCATCTTATCTTATGAGGTTGCTCCGTAGACCAGTCCTTGCTCAAGTGCTCACCTACACCTGAGTGAAATAATCACCGCCATTGTGCTTTGTATGCTCTCAGGCTACTGTCTACATATGTGGTATAGTCGTGAAGGACTCGCCCGGATCCTCTGATGGTCGTAAGCCCACTGCAATTCATGGCCGGTCAACGCTCTTATTGTTTACGCGCTATAAACGCACCGATGAAGGGGAGGTGTGGGGCTCAGGTGATCTGGTCGATCAAATCCAAAGAGGGATGGCATGTCGTTGTGCAAAGGAGTATCTTGAGGACCCCACGGACACGACTTGTAAGGTGCACTCTCGTTTCCCTTGTTGATATTTACATGACTCAGCCAGCGGCCGACTTGTTGATGGCATGAACCATCTATGCAACACTACCGTTGGTCATCTTTCGTGTGGGTCATGGTATCGGTATAGTCTTGACCTTTCCAGGGCCCGACTCAGTTAGATCTATCAGGTAGTGCGGTGGCGACCTGATCGATCTTCTTGAATTGCCAGCGGAATACAATAACGAGCCCAAGTCAAACCCTGTTCAAATCACGTCAGCATCCAAGCTGTCCCAGACGTCATTGCCATTCATCTCGCCAGGAAGACCACCAAGATGGGTACCACCTCCGAATTCAAATCTATGCACGCCAACGCCTATATCATCAAACTCTACCATTCCAAGATTCTCAAGACCATCACCGATACCGTTCAGTCTACATTCGACAAAGACTATGCATACAGTCGGGATCCTGGAGGATTCTTGGATAACCTTGGTCGGATATACCAGGACCTCATCCACATCAAGAGCGACGTCGTTCCCCGTTTCTCACTCAGCTATGACATATACCCGTTTTACATCAAGGAATATCACAAGAACCTGAACGCGAACCTGCAACATCTCGTTGAATCTGAACCTGATGCGAGTATCCTTCTGCATCTCCACGCATCGGACTACGCTCTTTCGACTTTGCGGAATCGTCCAAAGACAGAGAGCTCGTCGTGCGTCACTTACATTACCCAGCAGTGAGTTTTCAGACGATCCAGATACATCAACACCCAGCTGAACGTAGACGTCAGCCAGAGCATTCAGGGGAGATGGGTATGGATGCAACGACTCACTCCCTGAGAATGGGTAAGTCGAACGCGTTCAAGTTTTCTGTACAGGCAACAAACCGACAGGGTTGACACTCGCTGGCCAGAACAGTGGGCATCGTGGAACTCCCCTCGAATTCTCATGCTTATCATCAACATATCCATGATGACGACGTACATCAGGCCTCGGTGCACACCGTGCACTTGGTGGTATGGATAGCGCACAAAGGCCACACATAGTATGGTACTTAAGACCACTCGGACTACATCATAGGCTCTTCGTGAGCCGGCATTTGTGACACGCTCCCAATCTACATTGATGATACAAAACGCCACCGGACAACTTCGTTCTTGTTAACATGTTGTTATTGTCCGGATCGGAATCCAGTGTGACCTATGATTACCGGTAGGAACTATAACAGAGGCAACAGGGGCATAGGGCGATAGGGCGATCTGATAGGTTGCGATAAGAAGGTATGTGTAGTAGTAGACTGTTCTTACGAGTAGAAATCCACATATCCCATTTTCGGCCATCATCCTGTCAGCCAGATATGTCTCGCAAACTACACAAGGAGCCTAAGAGTGAGTCGATGATGAATGTGGGATCAACGAAGTAAGGTACTGACAAACATCCAAGAGTCAGAGAATGGTGGTTCCACATCACGGGACGCTGCACGAGCAGGAGGACCCCCACTGGCAATCGAACTTGCTGAAGGCTGGGTGATGCGGCCTCAAACATCGAGTAAAGGCGCTTCCACCAGCACCAATCAGCAAACGGTCACAAAATCCATACTCATGATCAATGCAAGTGATCACATATACTCCATCGCATTCCTCAAGGAGGGCAGACACATTTTAAGTGGAGGAGAGGGAGGTAGGATACAACGGTGGCGATTGGCGGACGGCGAAAAAGTCGGAATTCCAATGGATACGAGGTGGGTCCATAACATGGCTGTCTCGAGAGACGGGAAGTGGATCGTCAGTGGATCGGAATGGGTCGTGTCGATGTGGAGTGCGGAGAGTCACGAACGGGTAGGCGAGATGAAAGGACAAGCGGGGCCAGTGTATGCAGTGGACATCTCTCCGGACGGGACCAAGATTGCGAGCGGGTCGTCGGACAAGATGGCCTGCATTTGGTCGGGTCGCACAAGCGAGCGACTCCTCAAGCTGTCGCACAACAACGGGGTGTTTGCGGTGAAATTCTCACCTGATGGAAGTCTTCTTGCTACAGCCACACCGTGGTGCGTTCGTGTCTACCACAGCGAGGATGGACATTTCCTCGTCGAGTTTCCCGTCCGTGTTAACTCAGGTTTCAACCAATCCCTTGCTTGGAACGACAACAAGCACCTCTACATCATCTCCGGTGATGCCAGTGGCATCATTCACTACATCGACATAGCCACTGGAAAAACACTCTCACAGCGGCGCACCACCGATGGCACGCAAGAATATGGCTGCATTGCTCCGTCAAGTAATCGTAAATTCCTCGCAACCTCTGCCAACTCGTCAGTAGCATTCTGGGATACTACCACAACATACACAAAAATCGGCCCATACATCCAATGCAATGACACGATCCAGGCAATAGCCATTTCTGAAAACTATGACATCGCAATTGGACACGGTGACACAATCACGATTCGAAGCCTCGTTGATACTCTCCCTTCTGAATATCTCCACAGCGTACGTGCACTTCCATCAATAAGTTCAAATTTGTCCCTCATCACCTCAACTTCAGCCGACAGACATAGACTCCGCGGAAAGCATCACATCCCCCCCCTCCTATACAGGCTGAGCAGTCAAGTACGTGTGCTACCGACTGCCATCACGCTAACCCTGGCTTCTGAACACGAGCCTATCAGGTAAAAGCATGATCAAAGTTGAGACAGGCATGGAAGAACTGAGGAATCAGCTCGCAATGCTCCAGGGTCGCTATGAGAAGCAGTCAAATGAACTAGCTTCGGCACAAAAGGAACTTGAGGTTCTCAAGTCCTCCACTGAAGTGAAGAATAAGAAAATTGATGCTCTTGTTACTGAGGTAGATCATTGGAAGCGTGCCGATGCAGTTAAAACAGAGGAGCTTGCCGTTGCTAGCAAGGAACTCGAGCAGCGTCGTCGCGACTCCGAGGAGCTCATCGTTGTGCGCGAGGAACTCCAGTTCTCCCAATCTCAGACCATCGCGGTCCGGGACTGGTACGATGACCAATTCAGGCAGCTCAAGTCGATCGTTGAAGGAGGTCAGAGGACACCATTTCTTGTGCATAATTTTATCGTCCAGGCGGACGCTTGTGCAGAAATAAATATCATCGAGACGCTCGAACGGCTCAACGAGAACATCCAGCGGGGCGCTACATTCATCACAGATCGTGTCATCCATGATTTCCAGCCCCACATGACGAAACCGATGGAAGAACAGCTTTCTATCACAAAATTGGTCGCAGACATCATCGGGCAGCCTCTGGTCAATCGGTTACGCAGCAGTTCACGCGCTGAAGTAGTTGCGTATCTCCCTGTCGCGTTGCGCGCCTACCTCGTCTACCATCTGCACGACATCGTGTCCTCGTGGTCCATCGATAGTGGACCGAATTGGCTCATCCATGAACTTTATGGCGTGGTCCGGAAAATAGGTGAGGACACGATTTCGAAGTCCCATCGATTGTTCTGCTGACGGCGTGCGACAGAGTCTCAGACGGTATCTGGCCGTTGGCGATCTCTCACTTATGCCTCTCTCTCATCCACCTGTTCGAGCAACCCGGAAAGGTTTATAAATTCTATGATAGTTAGACTCTCTGATATCGTCTTCATTGCTGGCTGCGCCGCTTCTACCTCCGCTGCGAAAGAGATGATCACCACCAGATTTCGAGGTCGGATATTCTTGATCCTGACCATCACGGGGCAACTCGCCAAGTCAATTATGGACGCCCTGTCAGCCGACTATCGAGTCGAGGCGGTGACACAACACGACGCGACGACGGTGCAACAGCGTTGTTGCACCATCAACGCGTCGTGCCCGTCGCTTTCCCCTCTTCTCTCTCCTCACCTCTCTCCCCTCCCGATGACGACGACGACGATAACGACGACGGATCGACGCGACGACACGATGATGCGTCGTGCTTGTCCCCTTCCTCCTTTCCCCCCATCTCTCTCCTCTCCCTCCCCTCGCCTGGAACAACACGACGTGACGACGACGCGTCGTGTTCGTCTCCTTGCTCTCCTCTCTCCTTCCCCCCTCCTCTCTCCTCTCCTTCCCTCATCCCTCTCC
>JBBPUM010000519.1:0-15686 GCA_038094695.1 Chiua aff. virens | reverse complement strand
AACTTATATCTCCACCTGGGAACGTCCAGGTATGTATGAAGACAACCTCATTTCTGCCTCGTGTTCTTCTCATCGCTTGATAATCGATTTCATACTCGTTCCCACCCTCAGTCAAGCTCGAGGACGGTGCACAGCACAAGAACCTCCGCATCTTCTCCGTCTCCACCGGCGAAGAATTGATTGCCTTCTCTCAAAAGTCCCAGGAAGGATGGGATCTTCAATACACCATCTCAGAATCTCACGCCATTCGCCTTGTCTCACAAGAAGTGCAGGTTTTTCGTCCTGTAGAGTGGGGAAAAGGTGTGATTGACAAACTGAGAGTTGAAGGCGCTTCGATGGTGTCGCTCAGTCCCGGGTTGAATCCATCCCTCGCCGTTTTCGTTGCGGAGAAAAAGGTGCGTAAGCGGCGTTTTGATCATGCACGTGTAATAATGGTCAAGATTAGGGTGCACCTGCGAGTGTCAAGATCTACAACCTTCTCGCCCTTTCAGGTGTCCCGACGTGTTCGAAGACTTTCTACAAGGCCGATCGTGCCCAAATCAAGTGGAATGATCTGGGAACTCAGGTCCTGGTCGTCACACAGACAGAGGTCGATAATTCCAATATGAGCTATTACGGAGAGACTTCCATGTATCTTCTCAGCGCAGCCGGGAATTTCGACTGTCGCGTTACTCTTGACAAGGAGGGACCCATTCATGACGTGGCCTGGAGCCCGAACAGTAAAGAATTTGGTGTCGTGTACGGCTGTAAGTTACCTTCGTTACTCTTTTATATCTTTCACCCACGTTTCACAACAGATATGCCTGCCAAGACGATGATTTTTGACCAACGTGTCCGCACACTCCACGACTTTGGATCAGCGCCCCATAATACCGTTTCGTTCAATCCGCAGGGTCGCCTTCTCTTCCTCGCAGGATTCGGCAATCTTGCAGGGAAGATTGACGTCTTTGATCGACGTACGTTGAGTAAAGTGTGTACTATCGATGCCCCAAACACGTCTTACTGCTCCTGGTCTCCGGATGGTCGTTTCCTTCTGACCGCGACGCTGTCTCCTCGCCTGCGCGTTGACAATGGTATCAAAATCTGGCACGCTACTGGCCCACTGGTTCACGTCCAGGCTATCGACGAACTATATCAAGCCAGCTGGCGTCCTACCCCTGTCGACCAAGCACCCGCCTTTGGTCAGACCATTCCCCCAGCGCCTCAACCCTCTCCGAGCGTCCTCGCTGCTGCACTTACGTCTAAGTCAGTGGCTACCAAACCTGCAGGCGCTTATCGACCTCCTGGCGCACGGGGACTTGCCACACCGGCCATCTTCAAACGGGAGGACGAGGGTGGGGTGCCACGGGTGCCCGCAGGAGGCACGCTAAGCGGGAGTGCGACTCCCCCTCGGGGATACAATCGAAGCCCGAACCCACCCGGAAGTATGCCAGCCAACGGGGTGTCACAGAACGGGCGAAGGCACGTACCTGGTGCTGCGCCACGCACACCGCCACCAGCGGCTGATCAGGGGCAAGGACAAGAGAAGAAGCGGAAAAAGAAGGACAAGAAGAAGGGTGAAAAGGGTGAGGGATCGGGTACGGTGACGCCCATCGGGGGGGATTCCGTAAGGCCGTCGCTAGATGTCCAGACAAATGGACTCAATGGGGTGGTGAACGGTGTCAAGGATGAAACGGCGGCGGAACCTATGACGTCTGTGCCACCAACACCCGGTGCAGACCAGCTAGATCCTGTCGCGAAGAAAGTGCGGAACTTGAACAAGAAGGTAAACAACGACGTCATCTCTACTACTTTCCACGGTCATAATTGACATCACTTTTAACACAGCTGAAGGCCATCGAGGAACTCAAGGAAAAGGCGAAGCGGGGGGATCGACTTGAGGCTACTCAGCTCAAGAAAATGGAGGGAGAGACAGACATCCGGAAGGAGCTTGCCAGCCTCGGAATTACCGGATGAATTTATGACACTCAACGTCGTCTACTTTGTTACCGTACTTGCTACCCCTTCTTCTCATCGTAGGCTATGCCCATGTGATGCGTTTATCTGAAAATTTCATGGATTATTTGGAACCTGCATGCGTATTGTTTTCTCGATGGTACTGAGGAAAAAGACGGGTGTAAGCCGTGCTGATAAACTGTTAAGACACACACTTCACACAGCACATTTTTACAGAATTTAAGCTGGGTCTGAATGTTGCTCGAAATGTGAAGGTAATGCTTCAAGTATGGATTGAAGTTTAGGAAATAACAGTGAGTTCCCGTCAGGATCTAGAGATTTACAGACGTGTGCATTTGACCTCAGTCAAGGTAAATTTAGGTATTATTTTTTTGTGAAGTTACTCTGATAACGATTTCTAAATTTAGATCGGGTGGGGCCACACACTTGCTCCATCCTCTCCCCCAAGTACTGTCACGATCGACCATCCCGAGATATTGAGATGGCGTACACGCTGCCCATTCTTGTCTGCTCTGCGGTTTTGACCTTGTCAGCCAGTCGAAATCGTCGAACGCCATCTGAACTTCCAGCCAAAAGATACTTTGCGTCAGGTGAGAAGGTGACTGTCCAAACCACGTCTTCATTTCCTGTATCGAGGAGCGTCTTTCCATCTTGTTGAGTCATCAGCATAGTCCGACGCCTCCTTGGGACTACTCACCAGTCTCGTGCAACATTTTCTGCCATTCGTGGTTCGAAAGCGTCGAGGAGACATGTGTTTCGAGGTTGACGCCGGTATGTAGCACAGCAGTTTTTCTGTGCGGCGCCTCGTGTTCTTCGCTTCTATTGTTGTTACCGACCTTCTTTCCTCACTAATAACGGCCCCACTCTGGGATGTTTTGATGTCTTCATTCTCACTTTTCGCAAAGCCAATCTGCACTCCCGTAGGACCTTTTCGCTCAGCCATGCCCAACACTATTTACGCCCTCTTTGGATTCAAATGGCGGCTTAGACCTTCTGGAAAATAATTCAAATAGTGGCCATTATTGATGCACACTTCAGAACTCGTCTTTTCTTCGATGACGAATGTCGACACATCCCTTTGTTGGCACTATTTTCCTTTCACGCGGTGGCTAGATCGACCAGCATTCCGTATCCCTCCTGTTTTTAGTTCACAAGAGATGCCTTTCAGTTTTACTCTGGTCCTTACAAATATCCTTAGCGCTCCCCTAAAGATTTGCATATCTTTGTTCCAGAACTCGTTCTATGGCCATAGGCGGCTCCTTTTTTGGATAGCGATCCGGCCCGCTTGAAAATCTTGGACTGCTGGCCATAGAGGTGTCGGAGAGTGGCGAGGTAGGAACCAGCAGGTGCAAGCGGTGTGATACCGACTGACTACGACGTACGAGGCTAACTACGAGGCTGCCAGCCACTGCGCCAGGACCCCTGGGACCGTTCAGCGCTCAGTGTGGCTCCTTGCCAACCAAGATTCGGTACAGCGTGTGCCCCACCCCGAAGGTTTAGGTTGCTCTTCTGTGCATGCTTGGTGCATTCTTGCAAGCTTGATCTCCTTGTGCTCCTATGTGTAGACCTTTCCTGCGCATCGTTAACCGAATCTTAATGCGTCCGTTGAAATACGAGGTTATCTCGTGGAAACACGAGAGAGGTCAGCACGCAGGAAGTCGATGAGATCTGTCCTCCCCCACTCCCCAGTGCAGCTAGAGTCGTGCTATTATGCAGCACCTTTCATCAGAAATTCTTGCATACGCCGAGAACAAGCCCTTCATGAGCACCTTCATACTAGCACCCTACTTCACGAATGGTTTATCGCGGCCCTGTTCCTCGTCGGTACTCTTTAGATGTGGATTCGAGAAGATACCTTCTAAGCTTCCTTTTCTACTACAGTACGAAGAGCCAAGGATGCAACGATATAGCACGCACCTCCAAATATCTCTTCCACCCGTAAACCTGCCGCCAACGAGTTTTAGCATATGCCTGCACGCACCAAACAACGTCGATGATCGGTGCTTCACTGAGGCTCCCCACAGAATGTGTCAGTTTGGGTGACATGACTATCCTAATCCGACACACGATTCAACAATATCTCTACATCTCCCGGCGTCCATCATATACAATGCCTACGCGTACAGACCACCTGCGCGACGCGATCTGACACGACCTCCGCCAGTAGCTTGAACACGCTCGCATGCTGCCGCACTGATGGCACCCCCAAAACTATCGCCAGGCTGATCAACAGTTCATACTTAGGGCAATCCAACGACTACTGTAAATACAATCAACCCGAAACGTTCTGCAAACCAGATGTAAATGATATGGTAATCTTCGATGGAACAACCATTGGAATTATAGGGTGCTGTCGCGGAAGAGAGGATGGCGGCCTTCACGCAGAGTGTAGCAGTAACGGTATTGTGATATGTTCAAGCCAAGGTAACAGTGATTGTGCAGCGTGTTATGTGTGACAATACTGAGGCCTGAGGCCTGAGGCACTACGCTGACCATGAAACTTTGGAGGCTGTCATTCGAAGTACGCGAGAGCGTCTTGAATTAGAGGATCGTCATAGCCACAGTCCGATCAAAGAAATGAGGTTGATTTGTATATTTCAGTTTCAGCTCCATCAGTGCCCCCAACTCGGGATGTTGCGACTCGCCAGACAATCTCCGATGCAAGTCCAGTCCTCCGAAGAAGCCATCGTGATGATAAAGAATTACCTCTCCAGCAACCGCCAAAAAGGACGAAGCTGGTGGCAGTGGTCATTATAGTCAGCCATCGAATCACCCCAACTATTTTTTGTCTAGCACTCCAAGCCTCAGAATTTGCAGCGACGATCAGTTCAGACAACGGATAGAGGAAGCGAGTATGGGTATGGTTCAGCTGCAGCATAGGACATGGTCAGGCCGGTGTGAGAAACTCCGACGGACTGCTCCTCGTCACGGGTCGGGATCAAAATGATGGTCGGATCACTGGTGGGTATAGTACCAGTGGAGAACGATAGCGGGAGTGAGTAAATCCTGTGTAATCCCACTGGCCATGAATCACTGAACGATGGCGGTTCATCAATATCTATGTGAATTTAATTCATAATCTGCTCTCTTCGCAACCAGGTGTGGGTCTTATGCGGTCGTGAATCGTGATTTTCTTCTGGCCAGCCGCTGTGACCACAGAACTGACGTGATCTGCACATTGCATCCGATTTGAGGCGTGTATGAACGTTTTTTTCCTCTTCCATTTGCCTACATGAACAGAATTAGAGCGCCGTACACTGGTTCCGTCAAATCATATCATGATCTTGACCTTTCTTCGTCCTACATTATGATGCGTGGAACATGTCGGGTGCAGTACGTCGTGGATCGAGATTCTGTAGTCGGTCAGTGTGATGGCGTGGTCTATCCGGATTCTATCTGATGTGGCGGCAGGTACTAGTGACCAGATAACTCCGCGAATATGTTTCTGAAACATCTCTTCGCGTTGTTCCGCTGCAGTCGGATCTGATTTGTACCTCCTTACCAGGGTCATAAAGTTGAAGCGTTAGCCACGGGTAAGGAACTATTAGAGTGCAATAGGGACCATTCTTTTTTAGTGACTGAAACGGAATGTCATCCCAGCGATAACACACTGACCCGTACCCCATCCAAATGATTCCCAGGGTCGAGAAACTTCAAGACACGATGATTGGCATACTCCCCGACGGAGTATGGGTATGACGTTCATGTTGGTGAGATTGCTTAGACGTCGCAACTGTTGGCCAGCTAATCTCGGTTAGATCGTTACGCTGGAAACGCCAATGGTATTAGTGCTAACAATACGTTCAGATCTGCATCATGATGCATCCTGTTCGTAACTGGCTTCAATGAGTTGTCGGGCCAGTCGCTT
Organism: Chiua aff. virens; assembly: GCA_038094695.1. NCBI lineage: Eukaryota > Fungi > Basidiomycota > Agaricomycetes > Boletales > Boletaceae > Chiua > Chiua aff. virens. The sequence continues at coordinate 9,862 of JBBPUM010000519.1, read as the reverse complement.
GAACTTTGTTCGCATCACAGCCGCGACTACGGGATAAACATTTTTTCAAATATGGACAGTTCTTCCTTCGATCGAGATTCCCTCTAAGATCAGGTTAATTGCAACAAAAACTCCGCGAATCTGCACCCGCTTCATTTGTCGGCCCGATTTGATTTCATGTTGAACCCTCCTCCCCACAGTGGGGGACCAAGTGCGCCACTGACGGAGGCAAGTCACGAGTGGTTTGTATCTACACCCCTCTACCTTGTTTCCTTACTCCCTCCAGCCGCTGGTGGTAATAAGGGGGTGATACTCTTTACCTAAGGAACTAAACCTGGTCAAAACCCGCCGTCATTAAGCCACCATCACCATCATGCTTCGCCGTCCTCTGGCGAATGATGATACCCTGGCAGCTAAGGTGGCAACACCGTTCGAGTCGGCGCATTTTGAAGGGTGCGCCCTCTGGAAGGCTTCATTGCGTATTAATGATTTTGCTAGTGATATATGTTACCCGGTTAGGACGGATTTTATTTCATTCAAAACTATTCCTATCTCGATTAAATTGTCCTGATATCTGACGCGGAGTGACCATATATTGTTACGATTTCATCGCAGTGTATCGCCTGAATGTAACCCTTTTGGGACATACTGTAACAGGTGACCGCTGAATTGAATCTCTGTAGATCCTACTAGCATTGCGCACAAATACCGATAGTCTCGGCTTTTGATTCAAAGTTCTTGGTACTTCCTTCTCCCGTTTCTCACGGAGGATACTTGCAAATGGGGTTTTTGTGCATCCTGTCCACCTCACAACATGACGAGTCATCAAGTCAACAGATTGCTTTTGTCATGGCGCCCCCGCAGTCTGGCTGCTGCGACTCTGGCATGTCACCGAAAATATCTGGTGTAAGAATAGCATGGCAAAGGGCGAGAAACCCGGAGGAAAGGACATCGCCACCACTGCGTTCCGATCCATTTGGGTTTAATCCCACGCCCGAAATAATTCCATTGATCATCGATCATCTTTCGTCCAAAATGTGACAATAGTCCCTCGTTTCTACGCAGGACTGTCTACTCCACTCCGCTGAACGGCAAGATAGTGGGGGAGACAACTGAATAGTAATCTGGTATTGTTTGGAGACCTTACAATGATATTACGTGGAACACGCCGCTGCATGTCAGAATTTTTATTTGCCAAGGTCCACCAAAGCTCATATTACGACGCGCACACTGAGAGCCCGAGCAGTAAATAACATTTAGAAAAAAAAAACAAAATTTGTCCCATGTTGGAGCAGAGCTCTAGTATGTAGGACATTCAAACAATTTCGTGGGACCCATGTCCCCTCGCCCTCCGATCCTGAACAACATATTTTATTACACCCCCTCTCTTCCTTCTTTCCTGTTGAAGAAAAGACCATTCACTTACATGTACGCCATTTCTCGAACAAAATACGTCGAAATACCAGCAAATGTATGATGTGTCCAATCCCACCGAACCTGGCGCAACACAAAACAAAGAAGAAAAGGGAGGGAATTGGAGGCAAGGCGCCCAGTTCATCCATCTTCGGCACACACATGTGCCGTACCTCTCCTGGAAAACCATCTCATACACATGTTACACTGCCACCTCAACAACCCCAGATGTACTGTCAGCACGTGTCGAATAAGGCTACCACGTTGCATCGGGGGAACATGGCAAAACCGCCAGTGACAGACGACGGTGACTTTTTCGTTGCCGCGGATGTCGTGTGCCTGGCGGAAATGGGCACATGCTTGTTTAGGGTCAGAAGAAAGGGGGGCACCGCAGATGAGCGGGGGGCCCTCAGGAGAAACCCACTGACAAGTGAGCTGAGGGGCGAGGTCATCGGAAGGCTCGACAACAGATGCCGCACCCGCGAAGAACTGAGATGAAGACGAGGGGGGATCGGGGTCAGGTAGGACGTCGGGGATGTCCGTGAGGAGGGGGGCAAGGAAGTCGTCGCTGAGGCGGTGATGATAGATCAGTTCTAAGTCATTTTGCAATGGCGACGATCGCCATGATGGTGGTCACATACAGTGGATCTGGTTGGCTCTCATGGTGTTGAAGAGAAGGGTCTCCGTACATGTTCAACGGTGTTCGTCACGAGAGCAAGAGGTTTCTACGAGTAGCCTTTGACTGTTATTGAGGGGGGTTAAAGGAGGGGATCACGGAGGGGCTTTTAAGCAGAAGCCGGACCAGGGAACAGAAAAAACTTGAGCGCGATGTATCACCATAGTCCGAGGACAGTGAAGCGATACCGGCACTGCACTCTTGTACTCGATTTATCGATGCATAGTTCCCGCCACACGCGAAACAACGAAACCCACACGTGTCGCGCTGTCACTTTTTAGGTTAGTACACCGAGGATCGAGGCACACCTATGAAAATGCGGCTTGGCAAAATGCTCTGACAACTCATGCCGCGCCGTGAGCTCTTTGCGCTTGTTAAAAGACCATGTCCCCCGGCGACTTTGACGGAATAGCCATGCGGTAACTGACAGGGTATCTGTAGTGAGCAATATGACTAAACAATAATTTGAGCGATGTCAGGAGAACCAGCGGTACCTTTTACCGCTATCGACGACGCTAACTCGCAGCCTTTTAGGAAGCTATGCCGTAAGGCGTCTTCGATGAGTGCGATGGTCTGGAACTTTAAACCAAGGACGATTTTGATCAGAATGGCCCCCTTTGCGGAAGCTACCCGAATGGCGATATTATCTGCCAAAATATCCTTGATTCATCCATGTCTCCGTATAAAATGCAGAGTGGATCTGGGGTCTTGGTGCTGTTGATGTATGAACCACAGGGGGCTATGTGGCCGACACGCTCAAGAATGAGAAGTTCATTTCCGTCCCGACGATACGTCACTGCAAATAAATAAATGTATATGCCCCATTTAATTCCTCCAGGTTGGACGCTGCATCAGAAGCAACAACGCCGTTATGGTGCCCCACCTCCATTGGACCCTTGAGAGGCAGGGCCATCCAGTGGCGTTATCGATACTCGAGATCAGTGGATACTCCATTTTTGGGGCTTAACTTGCCATCCGCAGCACGCACTGGCCAGCCCGACTAGTGATAAAATAACCGGCCAACCGTACAATGCGCGTTGCTCTACTACGTCAGCACGACGACACGTATTCGAGAATCCAGAGGAACGAGAGTGGCGCGAGTACACCAACACATATTTCTGAATCGACGGAAAAATCAAAATACCGGAGGGTATGCGTGCACGGCATGATCCAAATATAGGAATCTAAGGAGGTTGCGTGGTACGGCATGTCAAGGGTCACTATGAATGGCAGCCACAACAGAGGTACGTTGGGTGTACATACCTGTCAATAGGTTACGAGTGCGCGATTCCCAAAGGTATCGCCTGTTGGGGATAAGGTGAACATCCAGTTTACTAAGCCTTGAGCAGAAAGACCGAGATAGCCTACCCGATCGTGCGATTCTGGTTGGGTATACCGGTGCTGTCGGCATCGCCAGGCACTGGTAGAACAGTACCCAGGTGTGACAAAGTCAATTGAATAGAACACGAGGAACGATTTATCGCACCGCCAGTTCTCCACTTCCTGTTCGCTTCCAAATTCCGCTGGTTGGGCTCATCCCTCGCGTGACGCTTACTCCACGTGAGAAGCAGCGTTAAATGGTTCTCCCACTAGATGCAGACCAAATGCGACCTTGAAGCACGTTAGAGGGATCACATCGAAACTGGGCAGAATAGGGGGGATTACTCTAATCATACATGTACCTTGTGCCTGAGGTATCCAATATTCAGGTATAGAGGAAGATGACTCTCGATTCTGGCCGTTAGATCGATGCTGGGAATAGGAGTTTTAGCCATCGCCACGTGCCTCCGTTGATCACAAGCGGACGGAGAGTACGCGGTGGGTACAGGGTGTCAGGAACAGCCGAAGCCACGTGCAACTTCGTTTAGGAGCGCACTCGTATCCACCCAACGGCGCACCCGAAGCACGTCTAACTATGGGAGGGAAGAATTCACTCCGTCACAATCAACAAGTTAGACAACAAGTCATATGTCTATGACCAGATAGTCTGTTTCAACACCGAAAGCTGCCGAGAGTGGCCGTCGAAGAAGCAGACAGCGTAGCCTTGTTCACCATATGTGATTTGTTTGTTTTTCGTGTTTTGATGGGAGGGTGCCAGTGTCAAGATGAATGCTGCCAGGTTGTCGTCCCCTAACACTTCGTTCCTTGACTCGGCTAAGGCGGAACAGTATACAACTGTGACATAAGAAGTAAGATCTAGTAACCTGGTTATCCGAGTAGGGACTCGCCACGTTTGCCAAAGCGTGGCTTGGTGTCTGCCGCGGCCGCTGAGAAAATAGGACAAATACTTACGTAGTTTGGGGTGCTTGCTGGAGACCCACGATGTCATCGGCGGAGAAACCCTGCGGCTTGGGGATTTGTAAAGGAGGAACCTCGACCACCTGTAAACTGCATCGCAAACCCAGTGCTATAGGAGGAAGAATGATGGTTGATCTCTTTTTTGGATATCTTGCGGCCACGATACTTAAATTGCATTATGATAGAGTGATAAAAAATAGTGATATAACTTACCAACGCAACTTTGCAGATGAACCCCCTGGAAGGTGACCCCAGCAACGCTTCTGTTGATAGGGTAGCAACCAAGATGCAACCAGATAACTTAGACGGCCATCAGGGAGGACGTCGGGTGCGAAGTGTGTCTGACGTATCGATACAAAATTTGCGTGATACCGGGTGTAGATCGTCTCCGTCAGGGCAGCTGTGCGATACTTGGACTCCGATTGAGGAACTGGCATCCCGTATTGATTCATAACGTACCGATATGGATAAGAAGATGCGACTTCTTGGTTCAAAAATGTTAACATACCAGCAACCTTACAGTGTGAATTTCGTGATGTTGTCTGACCAGAGCAAGAGTAAGTTGATCGGAATATCCGCCGGGAGCTTCTAAGCCAAGGTCGCTTAGCTATGTCCCCGGTCCCGGGAACCAGTCAAAAAACGTGGAATACTTCTAGAAAAGAGACATTAAATAGAACGAACGGTGATCCCAGAAAAGACAACTTTACGGAACGTGTCCAACTAAGGGAAGCCATCCCTTTCTTCGGAGACTTGGTCCTTTGAGAGAATAGCAAGTGCGGGCTCCAGGGGGATCCCTAGAACACGGAAGCCCATATTTGTGACACATACCCACTGCATGCTTGATCATGCTCACGAATCGCCCAGTGTTTTAATCCGCATCTTATTGACAAATTGGAGTGTGGTTTTCCTGAGACACAGAATAACCAAAACGCTTGTCCATAGAGTTCGAGGAGATTTAGAAATTTTGACGCAGTCTTTGACCCAGTTCAAGTTGAAGTTTGCGAATGTTGGGCCAGCGGCGTACGACTTTTCGGAGTAATTTTACTCGCGAGCCGGCTGCATTGTGTGACGCGTGCGATCGGCAACTGGAAAACACACAAGTCCGACGATCGTACCCACCCTTCTAGTTGACTTCATTTCATGGCTACCGTCAAGCTCGCCACCCTCGCTATCCGTGTAAGTAAACCGACCTAGAGCTCCTTCCTACAGTTTCGGTAACACGTGGAACACCTAGACTGTCGCTAAACCCATCTCCGCCCAGCTGAAGAACCAAGCGAAACAGTACGTTTGAATGCTTCCCTCATCACCCGTATGAGTGACAATTTCACCCATTAAACTCTGTCCACCTGCCGTACGGACACGGGCATACCTGCGCATGTTCACAGACACGAAACCTTTCGCAATTTCTGCGTCTCACTCGCTCAGAAAATGCACACAGCCGAAATCTCCCTCCGCACTAACATTCTTGGGGAACCTGCTCGTCATAACATCCGACCCTTGTCCGAAACCAAGTACGGCTCTCTCATTTGCACCGTTTTCACCCCATTTACTACTTTCACCTTCACCATATTACCCACGTCTATACATAACACCTCGTTTCCTTCACTGTGAATCACTGCCGCAGAGCTATCGAAAACGGCGCCAACGCACTCGCCGAGTCCTTTCTCTTTGTCGTCGCGGCTGCCCTGATTCTAGGTGAAAACTACCGTTCGTCCTCTAAACAGTCCAAACGCCGTGACGACGTCGATGAGAAACTTGAAAACTTGCTGGGCGCAGTTGAGAAGCTGCAAGCGGGGAAAGCCGATATCGAAGAAGCGCTGGAGATGACCAAGGAAGAGGTACAGAGTGAACGGAAGAAGAGGGAGGCATTAGAAAAGGTTGTGGAAAGGCTGGTGGGCTTCGGGGAAAGAGGGGGATTATGTGACCCATCATTATGGGAGGGAACACCCTTGAAAGCGCCAAGAGTGGATTTCGTACCTAACTCTTCAGAGTCGAGCACTGGTCACACATCGTCGCCACCATGACTGGCAAGTTAATTCTGTGAACATTTAACTGACGGTCGCTCTCACCACGTCATTGCCTAGTATGCTACAATAACACTGACCTGCAATAAGATACCTCTCCTCACTTGCATCACAATCGACTGCTCTGCCATTTCTCCGGACCCTTCCCGGGCAATTTCTCCGCAGTCGTTGTCTCATCCGAGCCCCGACCACCGACTCCACTTGACCGACATCTCCGAGTGATCCCATCCCAGTTGATCGCGCCGCGCGCTCTCTTCACCTCGATCGACAACTCCTTTTTCCCACTTACAGGGACATCGTAATACCACCGCAGCCTCTGCTCCCTCTCGTCCATTTTCACCCTTCCTTCTGAAACCTTGACCCGAATCGTATATCCCTCTGTATCGATCATCTCTACCTTTCCAGAAGCAGGCGATTTCGACCCTGTCGAAGACAACGTCACCATCGACCCGTGTCTACTCTTAGTCTCGCACACATTCGCGACCCCGTCCAAGTTCTCCGAATAGAGGCGCTGCCCATGCTCCTGGATCGCGACTGACCGTTCAGCACACTCCTCCGATGCGAAGTGCACCAGTGGAATGAAAATCTCTGTAGGCAGCGCACTCTCTTCGCGAGTGTTAACACCCTTGCCTAGACCCGATCCCTTCCCCGCTCGCCCACCCGTCGTGGCCTCTCTTTGCAAGTCGGTGGGTGTGACGAGAACCTTGATCTTCAAGGAGGCCTTGCTGATATCAAATTGGATATCCACGGGCGTACCTACAACTTTCACAGGATACGGTCGGCAGAAGGAGCGTATTGCGCGTGCGCCATCTCGAAGGAACTTTAGCAGCTCATGGAGTGGTGCTGATTCGATAGTATCGGATAAACCGGTACTTGCGTGAAGAGATGATGATGTCGCCAACGCGATGTTGGACACTCGGGCCAGTGTGGGTGACCTAGTCATTGCTTCAACATTTCTTGTCTTTCCCCGCATGTCATCTGCGCTCCAAAGACTCAAATCCTCGTTGTTCCATCCGTCTCCCCACATATGGGTGTTTTCTGGACAATATGTCCACAGCGTATAGCTTAACACATTCGGTCCATCTGTGGCATTCAGACTGGCGTCTAGCGCACGTTCCTGGTTCGAATAGTTGCCGTAACAATTACTCGTCGGGTCATAGGCCCTTTTATCGTCCATGTCCATCGGCGTCCCGATTTCGCCTACCATAGTCGGGTAGCATCCACGGAGCTTGGGTCGCTCGTCCGTAAAATCATCCGGGAAGCCTAGCTGAGCGCTGTCCGATTTCAGCGCCGCGAGTTGGTTCTGGAGACTTGCGCGAACCGCCCACTCGCCGAACCTAGCCGCGAATATCGGACTGGTATACGCATTCCTGACAATACCCAAAGTGTCCGCGTTGAAAGAATGCCAGCGACGCGTGACGAGTGTGAGACCATCATAGTAGTGTGTCGAGTGACATCCACGTCCTTTGAGCAAGGACTCCGGAATGCGTGGGGGAATTGCAAGGGAAGGAGCTTGCACAAATGCAATGCTGCTTGGGTGGGCTGTGCGGATGTGTGTCACATAGTCTGTGAGATGTGGGAGGAAATATTCGTCCAGAAAATGTATGGGCCACGGGTCGGGATCGGCAGCGGAACAGAGCAACTCAGGTGGTCCAGGAGGAGCATAACGAAAGTAGTCTGGCTTCAGCAATGCCCCAGTGTCGACATCCCATACACCATGGAGTGCCCATATACACGTCCCTAGCGCCCATTCGCTTGATCGCTTCCAACCCCAATTGGGATGCACCCCGTTCGACTCGATACTGGGATCCATCCATATACGAATACCTTTGGGATCAACTGTGACAGAGCCACTGCGTTGCGATCCAAAGGAACCAACGGTATAGTTGTGCAACCTCTGCGCGATGCCCATCCCAAGCTTGAACGATTGCAACGGCGTCGGCAAGCTTCCTTTTTTCAGTACGGATCCTTGCGCGGTCGAGTATACGTTCAGATCCTCGTGCCCAATGAACCCCTCCGATGGTTCGTTCATACTATCCCAGCCGATAACAACGTCGTCCAATAGTCCCCCTGCGTCTCGAATTCGATCTGCGAGAACTCCAAAGGCCCGTATGAAGTGGCTTTGAAAGTAATCTTGAATATTGACGCCATCTAAAATGCATTTTGGGGCAAATGTTTTACCACCAAAGAAAAGCGTGAACATCGTCTGTGAGGCGAGACGGCTGTAGTTTGTTGTCCAGAGCATAGAGGGAAGCGCAGCAGGATCAGGAGTGGTGGAAGTGTTTGGATATTCGCAGTGCAGGATGGCGGCCTGGGTGGCGGTGAACGCTTCTGGGTCGATACCACAAGCTGGAAAGGTCCAGTAAGGAGCACCAGAGCCGCCTGAGAAACGTGACCACTAAAAAGATAAGTCAAGAGGAACAGATAAGGATACGAAAGAGTGCTTACGACATCCTGGTGAGGGTCTATATAAACTTTGAATCCGTATTCCTTGCATTTATAGAGGACACGGATGGTATAGTCCATGAATTTATAATCATATCGTCCACTAGCCACACCGGGGTTCAAACGATATCAAGAAGCGTGAAGTGGACAAACACTTACGGACCGTCGTGTTCAAGTGCTTCCCAGGTGATGGGATATCGAAGCACGTTAAATCCCCATCCTCTCAGTCGGCTTAGATGTACGTCTGCAGAGCCATCGTCGAGATTCAACGGGCGGCCGATGAAACTCTCGCCGCCTGCTTTTGCTGACGACCAAAAGTTGTGGCGAACATGGGAGGGTTGAAGGACAGGGGATTTAGCGGACCCAGAGAGGTTCACGCCGCGCAACAAGACAGTTCTGCCGTCCGTGTCCACGAAATGGCCATCCAAAGTGTGGAGGTAATCTCGGGAGACAGGTCGACCTGTTGCAGGACAAGTCTTTGGTACCTGTGGCATATCGTCTGTCAAGGGATTCACCAGGGGAGAAAGAGAAAGGAAGTAGTGCTAGCACTAGTGGGATACGGACCAGAAACTGTGCTCTGTTCAGTTTAAATATATGACAGTTTGAGTGTTGCCATCACGAATCTCCGAGCCTGTGTCATATGTCATGGATGTCATGTTTTGTGTTTGAGGTTGACAGTGACCTAGTGACAGCCCGCGGGCTCCGAGCTCCTAGCTCGGCAGTCCGCAAACGAGCACTGGTAGACACTAGTGAAATATAACTTGCGCTGTTTGAGTGCTCGCACTGACGTTTGTACTAGGTTCCTAGCCTCAAGCGATGTCAGATTAGAGAGCTCTAATACCGACTTCTTGAAAGGACTCTAAGGGATAGCACTGAGTACGGATTCAGATAACTCAGGCGCCTGAAGTGACATCTCGGGGCTAAAACACACTAGCAAGATCACGTACGTTGTCACCGTTGTCACAAAGCTGTTCGTATATATTATATCTCTGGGCTGGGGTTACTATCCGCATCCGAGTAGAGTTGG
>JBBPUM010000518.1:0-15700 GCA_038094695.1 Chiua aff. virens | reverse complement strand
GAAAGCCTGCCGACCTCCGGTCTCATGTTCTTGCTTACGTATATAATCCAGCACGTACTGCACACAGTGCACAGCGCTTAGTGGCATTGTCCTTTGATATCGTAACTATGCAAGTGGCACTCAGAGAGGTTTCTGTAAACCGAACATTGCATTTCCGCATTCCTAGTCTGTTTGACCGCTGGGCAAAGAAGTGAATAGCATCGATGTACTGAGTATCGGAACACTTTGCGAGATTACATAATATTCACACGACCCTGTTGTCACCGCGACTCCGAGTCGCAGACTTGGACAACATGGTATGCTCGATCTATTTCTCCCTTGCAAGAATGACTATTATTAAATTTCTTGTTATTTTCAAGTTGCATTCCATCCAGTCTGATACGTGCTCGTTGGATTTGCAAATTCAGATACAGAAATTCGGGAACGTTGGAGGGCCGCCCTCCTTGGCGGGCGTTGCTGCTTATTGTCCTACGTGGGTAAGCTGATGTATTTTCCTTGTCGCCATACAAGGTATGTGGTGTCGAATTAGACTTCCATGATATACCACATTATGGCCTCATTCTTTCATTCCACTCGAGCCTGCTCTCCTGCTGGGTTAGTTATCTCACTGGGTTCGCCGTGTATCATATTGCTTTCAAAAGTCTTTCTCACCAGGAGTCTAGATGGTAGTATATCATGTTTCGACCCACACAAGCAGTTGAAGCTTTATGAGTCTGGGATCACCACGCCCAGCCTCAAAGGGTGATGCTCTCGTGCACACGTGGGTCTACTTCGAACTGGTCAGAACTGGTCAGGTTGCTTCTCTTCGCGCGCAGACGGTGGAGCCGAACATAAAGAGCAGGATTCGAGCATCATTTTCTGTGCGCCCATCTACTGAAATTGAAATTCGTCAGCCAGGTTGGGGTCAGGAGCCAATGCGTACGCGTCGAGACTTTTAACACTACTTTTCGTGCGCCTACCACTTGAAATTACATGGATTTGGCGATATGATTTATGCTCCATCTTTCATAGCGGTCGTCCGGGCGCTGTCCACATGTTCCAGCCCGTCCCCATTCCTGGAGCTGGCGTTGTCTGCCGCGATGTAACCGGTTGAAAGCTTCTCCTAAAAGAAATCTTGTTGCGTTCAACCTGTATAAGGTGCTTATGGATGTTCATGGAACATTATACAGGTTCCCATTCTATGGGGCGGAAAGCGCAACCCAAGTAAAGACGTCAGCTGCGGAATTGATGGGCCTCCTGTATTTATTCATTCGATTCGACGGCAGACCCATCTCACGAGTTTCTCCTGCGACAGATCTCCCCCGTACTCATCATGCCCTTCACTGGTGACCCACTTGCATTCTATGGCAAACGCATCATCGAGGAACACCATACTTCCCTTCTTAAACAGCTCCCTCCCCTGAAGCCTGACGCATCCGGGACCACTCCTGTCACTCTCGATGTCTCTAGCGAGCAACTGCGTTTCCTGCCGCAGCTGAGGGTCGGCATCCTTGGCGCAGGTGTTGGTGGTCTTTATACAGCGCTGATGCTGGACTCCGTTGGTGTCAAATATGAAATTCTCGAGTCCTCAAACCGCACCGGTGGTCGTCTTTTGACTTACAAGTTCCCGCGAGGAGAGAAGTATGACTATTACGTACGAACTCATGTTTCTTCCGTAAGCTCTTGATGCTAATCCGTTACATATTTCAGGAACAAGGTGCCATGCGCTTCCCACTCCCCAAAAAAGATGACAGTGGGCAGTACAAGAATGGAACCATGAAGAGGTTAGCGGAGCTGACGGAATATGCACCGCTGAACGAAGGTCGAGACCGCCTCAAGGACAAACTCATACCTTACTACTACACCGCTCGCGATGCCTCCCACCCAGGATTCTACTACTTCAACGGGAGCTATCAACCTGTCACCGATGCGCCCAAGAATGCGTTCAACGCAGAATTAATGAGAGTAGACGCCGACTACGTCCGCGCAGGTGCTGACGCTATCAACGACGACGTTACTAGCTCATTCGTTAGGATGGTGATAAATGATCTTGAAACCGATCAGACGAAAGGCTGGGATATCTTGAGGGAAAACGACTTGTACTCCCTTCGCGCCTACATGTGCTCGAAGTACATGCCTAGCTATAACCTTCAGCTTCCCCCGCAGCATCTCTCCACTGACGTCGTTAACTGGTGCGAGCTTCTCGCGGACAGTACCAGCGCATATGACCGTGGGTTGACGGAGGCGGTCTTCGAGTTGTTGGCGTTCGCCGAGGTTGGTGATTCGGACTATGGAGATGTCGATTGGAAGTGTTTCGAGTATGTATTCTTCCTGACTTCATAATTATGCAGGTCGACTTATCTTACCTCAATACAGGGGTGGGACGGAAACGCTATCGAAGAAGATGGAAGAATACATCAAAAAGAGAGGTGGACCCATCCGGCTCCAGAAAAGAGTCACGTCTATCGGCAGGGGCGTAATGATCGTCTCCGTCCCAAGGAGCTACTTGAAAGACAGACTTCCCTCTGGCGTGAAGGAAGCCCCCGAGTCGAGTTCTGCGGACGAAGTGCTCGATGAAGGTCTGGCTGTGGTTGATGTGACTCCTCAGCGCAAGAAATTCGTCACCATCCCATGTGTTAGGGTTCAGGTTAATGGGAACGAGACTAGGAACTACTCTCACGTCATATCCACCCTTCCCCTTCCTGTCCTTCGCACTATCAATCTGAACGACGCTGGTCTGACCGTCATGCAAAAGAACTCCTTGCGCGCGCTGGACTACGGGCCTTCGATCAAGATTGCTATCCTCTTCAAGACAAACTGGTGGACGACGAAATTAGGCATCGTTGGTGGCCAGTCGTTCACAGATCTCCCTATCCGCACCATCGTGTACCCATCTTACGGCGTTGACTCTTCTACCCCGCCAAAGGTACTAATCGCCAGCTATTCCTGGACCGCGGACGCAGAGCGCCTCGGTGCTCTCGCCGTCCTCCAAGAACACGAGGTACTCAAGGAACTTGTACTTCGTAATCTCGCAGAGGCGCACAACCACCTGAGCTCTGAGATCACATACGACTATCTCAAGGGCCAGTTCGTCGACATGGATGTTAAGGACTGGTCCCGCGATGCGCACACCATGGGTACGTCAGACGTCCTCGATCTCGTGCCTTCGTTCTCAACTGATGTGCGGTTGACTTGATCAGGCGGGTTCGCAGACTTTGGCCCTGGGGATTTTGATGATCTCTATATTGCGCTCAACGCGCCTGCGGCGGGCAGTCGCTTGCACTTTGCAGGGGAGGCTATCAGCACCCGTCACGCGTGAGTTGTGATCACTAGCACCGCTTCCAAGAACGAACGAGTGGATGACATTATTTTTGACAGCTGGGTTGTTGGGGCGCTCGACAGTGCCTGGAAGGCCGTCTACCAGTACCTCAAGGTCACCGGACAGAACGACAAAATTAACACGTTCAAGAGGATCTGGGGCGAGAACGTCGAGTGGACAAGCGGGTCGACGCTTGTGGATGGGGCTGACCTACTCGACCAGCACATCGGGCTTGTCAACAAAGCTGTCGATGCGGGTGTTATAGCGCAGAGCATCATCTAGTTTGCGCGATCGTTTGTCTTTTTGTTTGTCTGAACGAATGTCGAGTGTAACATATTGTGTAAGTTGTGTACTGTTAGTGATAGTAGTGATATTCGGCCTTGCATTGTTAACGTATGAGCGTATCTTTATCATGCCAAAAGTTACTTTAGGATCACGCTGTTCACATTCGTGTCGCGTCATCTTCTGTTGGCCATCGCTTTGATCATTCGTTGGAACTTCGAAGCACTCAAGGTACATTTCGATCCTTATCGGTGATAAATTGTCAGACATTGCACTAAGGAATGACCAGCCCAAGGCTCTACTCAAGCGTATAGAGCTGAGAGATGGGTAAGCTGTGCGATACGTCAAGAATTCAGGAGTCAAAATCTTAGGAATGGGTCTATGTCTCTTATTCAGTTGTAGAACAGGTTGCGGCGGGTGAATGATATTCGAGGCCACGATATTATTGGGGAGGACACGATACCATTAACAATGTTGTTCGACATGAGGACGCCCGTGAAACTGATGATAACATAGAGAGATCGGCGGATACAATCTAAATTAAGATACAGTGGTTAGATCATATATGATCGTAGTCTACGGTACAAGGTATCTCGCCTTTATTCTTATCGATTGCATCAAGGTGTATCATCTATGCTACCGCATTGGTAGCACACTATCCACGCGGGGACCGAGAACGTAACTCTATCTCTGCGTCTTGCAACAGGCTGCTGAGTACGATCCGCTGTCTTGAGTTTTTTGATACAGCCTTGAGACTGGGATGCTCACTGTAACGGTCACTCCGGTGTCAGATTGAGGCAGGTCATTTCCAGACGATAGCTAAAGCAGTGTCAGAAGCGAAAACGAAAATATTCTGAGAGCGAAAGGACGCACGTTGGAAAGTAAATCTATATAATACCGATATCGAGCGGCCTGATGTTCACGGGAACGACCCGGCACATCATCATCTAAGACTGGGGAACCATCGGGCTGCGTGGGTTGCGACCTCCCCCAAATGGACAACGGAAACGGGTTGGCTCGTCTTTCTTCAACAGGTGGAAGATAGTGTTGTTGCTAAGGATATGACGAGACACGTTAGACATTGATGGTCTGCCGTCAAAGATACTGCTCACCGGAATGCGTGCAGGTGTCATCATCGAATGCTGGCCGCGAGATCGATTTCGTGGTGGCACTGACGAGCCGGATGCATTGGAGGGGGTACGATGGCTTGCGGAGACTCGAACGGCTTGGTCCTTTCCACCCTCTCTTAGGTGCTTCAACCATTTCCGGATAGCTAGGTTGCCCTTTGATGATTTAATGCCAGCGGAGTGTTTTTCTTGATGCCGTTCGGGTAGAGAATGCGCGGACGTTGGTACTGAAGGTGGCCGCGACATAGGGTGAGGACCCTCGGGCATTTCAACTTTATCTATGGGAAGACGAACAGACAGTACAGGTGATGGCGGTTGCAGAAAATCTGAGTACGCACACAGGGGAGGGAGAAGTACAAACCTGGCCGTGGTCAAATCCAGGAGCAGGGGTAGGCGCGTTCGAGGGTATTTCAGTCTATCATGATGGGATTATGAGAGGTTTTCTAGGAATAGCTATTGTCGAACACGTACCTCAAGGAGATCCATGTCATCTCCGCTCCGGGGCCCTTCCTCTCCCTCACACTTATTAGATTCCTGTAAAAAGACCACAATAAAAATGTTTCTTCGCGAGGATTAAATGACGAGCCCATACTGGATGAGAGTCGTCAGCGGATGGCTGTTGGATCGTGAGTCATCTGGATCATGTGTGCCATACAACCACTTACTACATTGACGGATGAATCCGAGATGATGGTCATGAGGTTATGAACAAAGATTTTCCCATCATCCCGTCCCGCTGCAAGGTAGGTACCATCAGGAGACGAAGCGATTGAGTATATGATTTCATTGTCCATGATAACAAGACTAATTCTAGAGAGGTCGGATGCTTCCAAGAATGAGATGGTATTGCTCGCTGTGCTGACAGCTATGAACTTCTCGTTGCCGACCAGAGTAATAGCTTCGAGATAAACTGCATCGAAGTCATGTGACTCTGCTAGCAAGGATCCCGTCGATACATCGTATGATTTGACCCTGTAATCTTGACAGGCACGGACTATTCGCTTTTCGTCGTTAGTCCATGCAAGCCGAGTGGAAGGGTATCCCCACGCTGTCTTCAAGTTGGTGTTAATTGTGAGCAGTTCATGACCGGCGACACTGTCGAAGATCACGATCTGGCCATCCGCTTCACAAGCGGCAAGTCGGTCTCCACTTGGAGAGAACCGAACGCTCTGGACCACGCTGTTGAATTTAAATGGACCGATGATTCGCTCACCAGTCGCAATGTCCCATACGCTTGCTGTGTATTCGCTGTACGTCCCTGTGGCAATCCGGGTCGAGTCGGGTGACACATCAACCGACCGCATCCACTTCCCAACCTCTACCTCGACAACCTTTTGCTGGAGTTCAACATCCCAAACTTTCGTTCCCCACCTTGTTCCACAGACGACCCATTTTCCGTCCCTTGATACTGCAATCGCTTGCATATCCGGTTCTGTCTGCTTAGCCACTTCCCGTCCTTCCGCAATGTTGAATCGTTGAACTGCATGTGTACTTGCAGCGAAAAGATGCATTCCATCTGTGGAGAATGCGACCGCGTGTACCCGGCCAGAGCCCGTGTCAAGAACAGTTACATCGTCTTGGCTGGATCGTCAGTCCTTCCGTCGCTCTTCTTAGCTGTCACTCACCAGACTTGGTCTTGGACATTCCACTGTTCACAGGTGCTATACGGGATAATTTTGAAGCGTCAAGGAACAAGGAGCTCGGTTCACACAGCAAAGTCCGAGTCGCACTATAACCGTACCCACGTTTTGTTCGCTTCGTGCCTTTCGGCGCTTTTTCTTGCTTGTATACACGCACCGCACATGAAACCCCGAGTTTTAGGCTGATTTGGTATGTGACTTCTGGTTTAGAACGATCCACCTAATCCGTGCCGACCTCCTGCTCGAGATAGATGTGCGCGCCTGGGACACTATGCGACGAGTCCTACCTCGTCAATGGAGACGATCCAGACACCAGGATGCATCTTTGATAGTACCCGAGAAACACGCCAAGAATCGAAGGAGGAACGGTGCAAACTATCGAGAAGGCGTCATCAACTATGTCTCCCGCCTGATCCAGCGATCCAGAAGATCTACCATACTAGAACACTACCAGGACTCCTGGAGACTGGCCAGCGACAACGAAAACAGGTTGCTGTCGAGCATCCAAATGGCTCAAAAAGGACGACAATGTTGACGGCGATGGTCGTACTTTGAAGGCATGGGACTTGCGGAAAGCCAGCCCCGACAAACAACGAGTAAGTAGTCTCCGAGTCGGTTACATTCCAAGCAGCGCCCTGATCACGCACCTGGCACCCGTCACCATGCAACTATTGACGGTGTACGAATATACCTCTCCTAAGATCTATCTCCCAAAGTCAAGCTGTCCATTGACCATCACGAAATTAGAGACCGGTAATATGTCTTAGGCAACGAGACGGACCTCAGTAATCGGGCAAGAATGCCATAACGAAGTGACGCGCTTAGAGGGGATGAGGATCTAGCACGACAAGGACATCGACAGCGAGAATGAGCCCAAGAACACTGAATTAGACACATTTACAGGTTTGTGGTTCCCTTTCATCCCGGAAATTTAACTCAGGAGATAACAATCCACATTAACAATGACATTGTCTGCCATGACTTGCTACCCGGACTACAGCACTTTGTGAGGCTGTAATACGCCACTGCGGTGGCACCCAACAGTATTTCCATTTACTACTCAACAGTACCAAAGACGATCACTATCTGGCTGCCTGAAATGTAATCGACTGAGCTCATACCTTACCACTACTATGCTCGCAAAGACTTCAATCCCGTGTCTCAAGCTGTGGGTCATTCTAAACCATCGTCACATTTTGGATATACGCACAAGTACGCTCATCAACACAGGGTTCCCTGCGCTCACAGACTATGCTGGATCGTGCTTAAACAATGGTTAATGGGCGTCATCTACAAGACAAAATTCACTGAAAGGGAAGGGGTGTACGTTGAAAGCCCATTTGGGATTGAGCTCTTTGGATTTCAGCAGCATGAGAAAAACACAGGATTGATCCTTCTAGATCGTCCCAGGCCGGAGCCGTGATAAGTTGTGTCGGTAACACCCTCTGATCGACCGAGAACAAGGAAGATGTGGGCCCTTCTTGTTCAGGCTGCTCAACATACGTTTGCTAAGGGTGCTATGAGATACATTACAAATTAGTCATGTTTCATAGAGGGTGGTACTCACCAAATTCCGTGTAAGAGCCATCTCTGATCGTTGGCGGCGAGAAGAGCAACTTTGTAGTAGTGACACCACGTACGAGAGCAAACTAGGGTCTGCGCATTTTCGGACAGGTCGGTCCCTCATGTTCTGTCCTATCTGCGTGAGCCATTTCGGATAGTTAACCCGTCTGCAGGTGATTCAACCCTAATGGGGTGTTCTTCTTGACGCAGTTCGGGGAGAGAAGGCGGAAATGTTGGTGCTGGAAGCACCGGTGATGGTTGCAACACGAGGTAGGAAGCTTCGACACTTCTACCTCATTTACGTGGGGAAAAACGGACGATACGGGTGGTGGCGACTGCGGAAATTTTAACAAAGATAGAAAGCAGAAAGAAATATGAACCTCGTCGTGGTTAAACGTGGGAGCAGGCGTGGACGTGCTCATGTGTATGTCAGTCTACAGCGGCATGAGAGCTCGCCCAGGAATAGCGGTTGCTGAACACGTACCTCGAGGAGATCCATGTCATCTTCACTCTGGCCCTCCCTCTCCCTCATCCCTATCACACTCCTGTAAAACGACACAATAGATAGGTTTCTTCGTGAAGATTAGATGACAAACGCGTACCGGACGAGAATCGCGAGCGGGATTCCCATGGCTGCCCGAGGTTGGACGCTGCTCTCCATGCTGTTCTTCCTTTCCGGCGGACGGCTATTAAAATGTAAGCTATCTGGACCATGTATGCCGCATAAACACTTACTACTGCGGGGGAGAAATCTGAGAGGATAAGGGTGAAGTTGTGGACACAAAATTTTCTATCCTCCCGTCCTGTTACTAGACAAGTGCCATCAAGAGACACGGCAATTGACCATCAATCTCCGAGGAAGGGCGGATCCATTCAAGAATGAGACGAACTCCAAGTCCACATTGCTGACCAGAGCGATAGACCTGGGATAACTGCCATCGAAGGCCGTGACTCGGCTGCAGGGTTAATGCACATCGTGTGACTTGTCCTTGTTGTCGACACAGATGTGGAATAGTTGCCGTCCGTTGCCGGTTCATCAGCCCGTGTCGTTGAAGGGACACCACCCACTGCCTTGGTATCGATGGTTAGAAGTTGGTTGCCATCGAGACTGTCCTACAGCACAATCAAGTAATCATATTGACAAGCGCTGGCAAGGATCCCCATTTGGCGAGAATTGGACACTCGGTCCCGATGTCATCCAACCGTGACAGATCGGTTCCGCCCGCCACTTTTTGCTTCACTTCGACATTCCAAACACGAACGACCCGTTTGCCGTCCATTGACATCGCGATCGCGACTATCTCCAGTCTTACTTCCTGCCTGCTCGTGATGCTGAAGTGCTAAAGTCCATTGAAATTCCACTCTAAAGATGTTTCCGTCCGTCGGGAACGTGACTACACAGTACCCGTCTGAAACTGCTTGTCTCGAGAAGCATCACATCGTCTTTCTGGACTGTTAGTACGCCCTGTTACTCCTCTCTTAATTATATAACTGCTACTCTGCAACACCTAACTGAAAATCTATGCTGTAGAGTCTGAGGCGTCAATGGACAAGGTGTTCAGTTTATACCAGCATTCAAAGTCATACGGTCCTGCAGGCACCTCTTCCTTCTCAGGTCCTCATTATGTTCGCAGCCTGTATGCTGAAACATGGGGCTCCAAGTTTTGGAATGACTGGCCAAGGATGTGTCATACCTGCCTGTAGAACGTTTTGCGGTTAGTGTCTTTGTTCGCGCAGACCCCACACAAGAAATGTGCACTCATCTTCAAGTTAGCATCTACTACATCGCCAAGAGAACGGTACAGCGACCTTCGGGAAGGTCACAAGAATACTTGATGTGGATATTCGTATGGGTGTTGTGGTGAGTCTTTGCGCTCCCTCATAGTTCGCGCTCATGTCGACCTCGCACAGATACTTTCTTTAGGTACTCAGATGACAACATCAGCAGTGCGTCGAGATTCAAAAAGCGTCGGCGTGAGTGATCGAGGACGCGTCCAAAATTGAGGTGTTTGCTAAAGTGCCTGGATACGCCAACGTTGGATGACATTCTTTCACTTCAGCTCGATTCAGCAGCCCCAATGATATCGGCGGTGGCGCAGAGGCGTTCGTGTACGCTGTCATCGACATGCCTCGCTGACTAGGTCAGAGAACCCCTCATCGCTTCCCCTCCGCCTCTCCATCTTTATTCTCTGAAACTACCCTGGGGTGTTCATCAGAATTTTCGTTTGGATCGATCTTTTTCGCTTTGGCAACTTTTCTAGTGGAGAAGCTCTCTACGGCCCGGTACGTGCAGCTGTGGTCCATGAAAACGAGTGCTGGCTAACGCTAGGACCTACTCATATCATTGCTCCACAGGTGCCTCTCAAGAACATGCCGACGTCGCTGTCACAATAGAAATCTTCCCTCGGCATCTCAAACTCGGAGTTATGCAAGACAATACTGCATCTTAGGGGATTTAAAACTTCTGTTGGTTTATCATGTGGATGATGTGAGGACACGTCCAGAGAATCTCAGCGGCAACAAGCAGAAAGTGCTGAAGGAAAGATGAGCACGTGCCGACTCCCAATATTTAGCGCCAGTGGTTGGGTCAGGAAACCACGGAGAGCCAACGTGCGAAGGATGACCGCGACGAGGACATTCGAGGAGAATGAGAATGAGGCGGAATTTACGGATTCAGGGTCGTACGCAAGGTGCAGGTCAAGGTGATCTCTCATGTTAAACGATTCATCAATGTTATTCCACATAGGAATTTCTCACCCAACCTTCACACGCAAACGAGCTGCCTCTCCCGCGTCTGGCTTCTCTTCTCAGAGGGTTTCTACCGCCTTATTGCAATCTTCGGATCAGAGTGATGTCCTCCAGCCCCACCGATGAACTGATCAGGACATCAGGAATGAAGCAATAAATACGTCGTGGTTGCCACTGAACTCACGTCTTGCGTCCTCGTCGGCGGCGCGCTTTTCGGGAGTGGCCTTCGAGAATCCGGATCATGCTTTCCTTCTGATTTGGTATGATCTTTATCATGCGCCTCGAGATCGATGCTCAGAACAGTTCAGGAAGTGCAAGTAAAATATAGCTTACTTTACTTGGAGCTCGAGAAGCGGCAGTCTCGACTTTATGACCCATAGTGCAGGTGTATTTTCCAGGCTGGTATTTACCTTGTTCCTAACCACTTGAGAGATCGAGGTTCTTCGAGTCTGGGCAAGTCGAGTTTCTATAATTGCTTCGGAAGGTTCCGAATGGCTATGTCGCCATTTAAAGTCAGCATAAAGTTTCCCAGATAAGCTTCAGCAGGCCCTACACGAATTCGGATATGTTGGAATTGTGGTAACCGTTCAATCGTGATTATTGTCAGAGACGTTCGAATGATCTTGTCATAGAGGCCTCGTTGTCTGACCCATCTGACATTTTCAGACCATCCCGAAGTTTATCCCCACTACCTGCGACGTCACTTTTCCCTGCGCGTTTTTCACATACGGAAGGTATGTATACAGCGTGATCACTGTTATACGTAACTAACCATCTGTAATGAGACTAAGAATTGCTTCGCATTAATGCCGAACTCGAAACTGGATCATGAACACAAGATCCTCCTGAACAAACCTCTCGCCGATTGTTCTCTGAGTTACATTACTCGCCCTCCCGCGTCTGACTAACTGCTCCCTGGGTAAATTTTTAGCGCTTTATTACAATCTTAGGGTTAGATCCGTTGCCTCCAGCTCCACCGATGAACTGCCCATGATATCAAGAGCGAATTTAAAACAATAAACAAATCGATGATCATTGCACTTACGTCCTGTGTCCTCCCATATCTTGCTCTCTCTTCCTGGGACTGCCTTTCGGGACCCTTGTCCTGCAGCCCTTCCCTTTCCTCAGATGAATTACTACCATCCTTGAGATCGTCAGGTATCTTCGAGCAGTCCAGAAAGAAAAGCGAAGTATATGGCTCACTTTACCTGTCAGTGCCCTTTCTGCAGCAATTTGAGCGGCGATGGCGGCGATCATGGCGGATCTCTCTTGATCATCCATATTGCTAGACGGGGTATTTGCTAGGAAGCTAGATCACCTCTGAGCGAAATAGAACTAAGGAGCGATAGCTGGAAGGGTCCAGAGTGGCTGTGTCGCCATTCAAGGTCAGCGTAACCTTGCGACTGCCACGCGGTTTAAACGAAAGCTGCTGCCGATCAGTGTCGAAAATATTTGATGATACCGACCCCGCTCAACCGTCTGCACTCAGGCTGGACTTGCGGGACAGTGATTGGATGGTCTACTAGCAGATCATGCTGCAGATGTGCTTGCGCTGCGCTCAATGACAGCAAGATGGAGCCGTCGTCTTCGATGTTCCCTTTTTCCAGTGTGACCTTCACTGACCAGTTCCCCTCCATGCGTTGAGTTCCACATTCGGGACGTCAGCCGGTGCCCTGTCAGAGCTATGGGAACACTTAGAGACGGAGACAGACAAGGACATGGTCACAGCCGACAAGCTGGACTCGATTACGTCCTCAAGCTCAAACCCTAAACATCTGGATGCCGATACAGCTGATCTCGCAGCTCGGGTGGTCAAGATGTGGTAGGCGCCTCTCTCTTTGGTTGTTCAAAGTCAGAATAAATTCTTCTCGATAAGCATCAGCGCTCATATCAAGGTCTCGTGAGTCCGAATACGCTAAAATTGCGGTACCCGTTCAATCGCGGTGACCGTCCAAGGTACTGACCACCACAGGCGTCTGCTCGTTCGACCCGTTGACTTTTCCAAACCACCCCAGAGTTTATCCCACCAACTACCTGCGGTGTCGCATCCTTCAAACTTAGTTGGGGGGGTTCGGGATTCGTGTGGAAGGTGCGTATACAGTGTGAACACTGGCGGCACACGTATCAAATCATCAATGACAGGACTAAGAATTGCTCCGCATTGCCCAACCCAATGCTAAACTGCGAACAAACCTTCTCTCTGAGCTACGTTACTCACCCTTCCACGTCCGACTTCTCCCTAGGTAAGCTTCTACCGTTTTATTACAATCTTGGGACCAGATCCTTTACCCCCAGTTCCTCCGATGAACTAACCATAACATCAGAAATAAAGCAACGGGTGTCCTTGATGACCTAACTCACGTCCCGCGTCCTCTCTTGGTTTGATTTCTTGGGTAACTTTTTACAAACCAAATCCTTGATATTATCAGGCACCAGGAATAAAGCGGTGGATAAGTCCATGCCTACCAAACTCACGTCCGCATTCCACTCCTGCCTCGATTTCCTATGTAATCCTTCTGGGGCTGGCACGCCAGGCGTATCCTTGGGATTATCGGGCATCGAGAATAATGCAACAGGCAAATACACGATCATCGAACTCACGTCCTGCACGCTCCCCTTGGCGGATTTCTCCGGGAAGACTCCGTCCATAACTGCACGGTTGGCTGTGAGTGTAAACTTTGTTGTAATTCCTAGGAGGTCAGGTCCGTCGGAGGCACTACCCTTCCTAAGGGTCTGTTCGAAAACTTTGGCCTCTAGATCGTATTAGTAAGAACGCGTGCTGAACCTTGTCACCGTATTTACTTCCATCCTTCAAATCTTTTAATGCTTCGCTGACAGCAATAGACAGGTTTCCAATTAATTTGTCCCTTTTGCGGCGTTTCTGGGTAACCTTGAGATTGATGACCGAATGACTATCGGCGTCACTAACCATCATCAGGTTCACGGCGTGAAGTACAGAGAAAACCTACTTACAAATCGAACGTTTCTCTCCAGGAGGTGAGGTTATTTTTCTCCTTGGCGGTGGTTGTCAATTTCGAGGTATTGCCTATGAAAAACTGGACGACGTATTTCCTCGCAGGCCTAGCAAACGAGAAACAACGCCGTGTTCGATTGCGAAGTTCGATGTCTGGATGAGACCATCAGCTCATATGCAAACCGAACGTGGACGATTAGAATATACTTGTAACGGTGATCGTTTTCGCTCTACGACGCTCGAGCTTAGCACATCCCCATATAATTATGAAACTATACACATACGAGGTTGTACCGGCAGGTTGAGTTGGATTTCTTGTGCTCACGATGTTACCCATAAGCTGATGGATATACGACGAGCGAGCGAGGAGACGAAGGCAGGGAAGGGAGAGCTGTGATTCCTGTGAACCGAACACCGTCAGCGCACGTTGATGCCCTTCAGTCCATATTTGGACCGGACCGCAGAACTCGAAACCGTAAGCCCAGGTATACTCCTTCCTGAAGTCTGAACGACCTTCTTTTGCTGTATCAGTGAATCGCGAGCACATTACGGTGGATACGACGACTTTATGTCCTTCGTGGCTGTTCTCTGCACTATTGACGGGTGCCGCAACCTTGTTGTGGTATTTCGAACCTGATTTAGAACCTGAATCTTTTCGAGATGTCTAACTTGAAGGTCAAATATAAGCGCCCAATGCATGTCGGTAGCCCAGCAGTGTACCGAGAAAGTTGGTTGTATCAACGCGGACCAATAGTAGTTGTTGCATCTTGAGATTGACAAATGTCTTTGAACAATATTTCCAGAAAGAAAAACAAATATACGGCTCACTTTGTTTAAATTTCAAGGATACTAGTACTGTGGATGGGGTATCTTCCGCCAGGGTACTACCATAATTAGTATTTTGTTCGATGGAAGCGACATCTTCGCACCTTCGTCTCCGAGTCGGAAGGGTCCGAGATGCTGTGTCATCATTCAAAATTAACACAACCTGCATCTTTACCCCGCATTTCAAATGCTCATGTATATGTGAAGCTGTTCTCGTTCAATCGTAGCCATCGCTAAAGACATTTTAACTCAAGCGGGGACTCTTACTGGACGAAGCTTGGGTGGCCCAGAACAACAAGATGAAGCCGTCTTCGATGTTCCCTCTTCCCTGCGCAGCCAGAATTCACTAGTTCTGTCACACCTCCATTCGTTGAGTTCCATATTCGAGACGTCATCCAGTGTCCTGTCAGATTCATGGCAACGTTTGGAGGTGGAGCCAGATGAGGACATGGTCTTAACCGAGAACCTGGGCTCAGTTAGATCCTCCAGCGAACACGAACGACTGGTCCCATGACAAGAGAAGCTGTAAGTGTATCTCCCTTTGATAGTGTGCATGGACGTTGAAGGTACTAGACTCGTCTGCAACGTAGCATTCCCGTGACATTGTGATGTCACCCTTCACGGCGACACGACCCCGCTGTCCTCGGAACTTTCAGAACTGGGTTTTTCGCAAGCTTCTGTCGAGGTGACGCTGTCTCAAACCCGCCTTTATCGCCCTATATACTAGTACGACGTCAAATATGCGCACACTCAGCGCATGCACTCGATGGTAAATACTTCAACGCGCTCGCGGCACTACATTTCAATATACACAAATGACAGTGGGTAGTAGAATATCTATTAACATGCAGGATGGTAGCTTGACGTGATGCAAATGCAAATGACTGATTGACAAGTAACTGCAAATTCTAGCGCAAGTTAAAAATTGAATGAACATGAAGCGCGCTTGAATCAGCTTTTTGGGACCCGGAGGGGGATTGCGAAAAAGGGATGGACGAGCTGATGGCGCACTGTAAATTGTTGAAGAAGCGCGCACGTGGATCGGTGCAAATATGCATGAATGAAATAACAAATGAATTAATGATGGATTGAGAGTTCGATGCGAAAATTGTTGAGTGTTCTTGCATGCAGTGCGGAATACAAGCTCTGTGCGGCGGAGACATAGTGCAACGTAGAGTCGGAATAGAATATTTGTGTATTTGGATCGTCGTGGAGAATGCGGTTTTCGAGATGCTTGATCGAA
>JBBPUM010000517.1:0-15720 GCA_038094695.1 Chiua aff. virens | reverse complement strand
ATGAGTCAAGCATGCGGTGAGTGAGTCATAGATAAGAAGATAAGGCACTGCCTTGATAACGAAAATGAAAGATAGAAGCATAAATGTGGCGGCCAGTCGGATAAGGTTCCGAGTACAGCCTTGCCACAAGGCATAACACGTGTAGGTCACGTGATTAAGGAAGTGAAAGTCAAGTATCAGAAAACATAAGGTAGAAACGAGGAGTGACCGTTGGAGTTAGGGGTAAAAGTCGAAATCGTAACACTATCAAGATACACAAGATCTTGTATGTCCATATTAGAAATTCTAAATAAAGGGCCAAGATCTGGATTATAGCCCAGATCTAGGGTTAGAAAAGTTAGGTTAAAATAGTGTTTATAATACTGTACATTTGGACTAGTGTTTAAAAGTCTGGTTCAATCTGGTTTTTTGACCTCCTGAGCATGCAACTGGTCCAAAACTGGTCCTAGCATGTCTGTCATATCCCGGACTTCCATCTCCGATCATCTCCGCACATCTTCACTTCATTCCTCTTAGATTCTACTCCACACCATCTCAGACTTACAACTCCAGTTACTCTGGCATTATTCCCTTTTAGTATTAGTCTTCATTCTGTACTATACCTGTGTCTCGCTTACAAGCACAGCTCTGGCTATGTTCCTGTCCCGTTTTCACTCCAGTTATGTCTCTCCCGATTTCCCGTCTTACTCATACTTACAAATCCACACTGCTCCGTTTACTAATCCGCACTCAACTCCTGTATATAAACTCCCGTACTCCGCCTCTGTATTCTTTAGTCTGAATATTAGTTTTATCCTCTCGATCACTCCTGATCACCTCCGACCTCCGACCTCCAAGACCTCGACAGTCTACCTCTATCTCTAACTTGTACTCGACTTCACCATCAGGTGTTAAGTCCAACTCCGTACTCCATACTCCACAAATACTAAGGCAAGACTTACAGCAAGGGCGCAACACATACGTTGAAGCCGACACCTGTCCGACCCCGAGTAACTCCGAGCCTTGGAGTTACTGCCCCTTGAATACACGACTCTAACAGTATATTCAGACTTCAACTTCTTGTTGGAAAGTCGCTGAATTATGGCTACTCGAACTACTAGAGTTCAAACTCGTGCCCAAAGCACACAACCCATCCCTCCACCTCCCCAGTTCAATCCCCTTTCCCATTTCTCCAGTAATCGTCGATGACCAGAAGTCGTCGAACAATTCCGAGGTTTTTCCGCATGTTGAATCTCATCAGCCTCCACTGCAATTCTGTTTCCCTGCAACACTCCGACACCAACTCCAGGACCTAGCATCTCCCAACACCTCCGCAATAGACGCGAGTCTACTCTGTCTACCATCGAACCCATCACTGCACCTCAGGACACTTGGGGTTTCGATGATGATGATGCAGGTGAACCGGATCACCCTGGAGATGATGACCTGGGAAACGATGACGATCCTTTTGGCAATGATGATGAACCTGAGGATAACGACCCACACAATGATGGGCCTAATGCCGAGGACCCAGACAGACTCCTCTTCCACCTAGCTACCACCATCTGCGACCTCGCTCATGCTACTTGTCACCCCTCCAACTCCGACTCTTCCCTGCACACTAAAGTCCGAGAACCGGACCAGTTTGACGGGACTGATCCCCGCAAACTCCAAGTTTTCCTAGTGCAATGTGAATTGAACTTCCAGGATTGCCCTAAGGCTTTCCGCACGGATCGCGCTAAAGTCACCTTTGTGCAATCTTTCTTGAAAGGAATGGCTCTCGAATGGTTCAAGCCAGACCTTTTGCAACTCAACGATCCTGATGATCGTCCGGACTGGATGGACGATTACTCCACTTTCGTACTCGAACTCCAGACTAACTTTGGTCCGCATGACCCCGTCAGAGATGCTGAGCACCAACTCGACAATCTCACAATGAAGGACGGACAACGGATCAACAAATATGTTGTCGAGTTTAACAGGCTAGCTATGCAAGTCCGTGGCTATGGAGATGGCGCACTCCGCCACCACTTCTACAATGGGTTACCCGACCACATTAAGGACGAAATCACTCACATCGGCAAACCCGCAACCCTCGCCGAACTCCGTAGAATCACTCAAGCTATTGACACGCGTTACTGGGAATGCAAGTCAGAAATGTCGTCAGTCGAAGCAGCCAACCAACTCCGGTCACAAGTCTGCAGATAAGTCCTCCGCATTGACCTCCGCATCCAACTCCAGCAACAACTCCAGGCACTCGAAGCCTAAGGACTCATCTGAGTCTAAACTTGAAGGCAAAGGTGTCACAACATCCACAGTTCCAAAGCCTGATCTCTCGTCGAAATTAGGCAAGGACAGCAAACTTACTGCTGAAGAACGCAAGCATTGTTTCGATAACAATCTCTGCATGTTTTGCGGTAAATCCGGGCATGTAGCTAAAGACTGCTCCAAGTCTACATCTAGAGCAGCCAAAGCTCACCCTACCAAGACCACAACTCCGGACACTAAATCTGAGCCCTCCAGCACAGAGGTGAAAAAATAGTCCGTGACCTCTGTTGCTCCACACGGGCGGAAGGTTGCGTTGACACCAGCCATGCAAAGGAGCTATACCTCAACACATCCGCTCTTTCAGACCCTCGTTCACTCATGCCCTCAGTCTCTCTTGTTTCATATGACATTCCTTCTTTCTCCGCGCTTGTAGACTCTGGCTCTTCAGATTGTTTTATCGATACTACATTCGTTAATGAACATAACCTTGAAACCTACTCTGTACCCCCGCTTCAACTCCACCTCTTTGATGGAACAACCAACTCTGTGATTACTCAAGCGATCGACCTCTCCATATGTTTCGAAACTGGTGGTATCACTCTGACGACGCTCTACGTCACATCGTTAGATGGATCTTGCTCTCTTGTTCTAGGACACAACTGGCTGACCTGCCACAATCTGTTGATTGATTGGGTTTCTAGCAGTATCTCGTTCCGTGCACCTGAGCAGTCCAGTCTGACACCCCCAAGCTCTCCTCCACAGCCTCCAGTGCTACCCCCGGCTGATCCTCCCAAATCCGATCCACCGCGTTTCTCTGAGCAGAAGGCCCCTCACATATTGTTTGTTAATGCAGCAGCATTCACATTAGCATGTCGATTAGAAGGATCCACTCAATTTAGTCTGCAACTCCGTCTGCAGCCTGCCAGTGAGGAGACCAAGCTCCGCTCAGCCTCTACGTCCTCCAATTCCTCTGCTCCCCCTGTCGATCTCTCCACCATTCCTCCTGAGTATCACGACTTTCCAGATGTGTTTAGCAAGAGCAAAGCGTCTATGCTTGCTCCGCATCGGGAACACAACCTTAAGATCAAGTTAGAGAAAGGTGCGTCTCCCCCGCTGGGAACCACCTACTCCCTTTCTCCCTCCAAGCTTGTTTCTCTCCGGGAGTTCCTTAATGAACATCTTTCTATGGGCTTTATTCGCCCTTCTTCCTCCACTCACACCGCTCCGGTTCTCTTCGTCTGCAAGAAGGACGGTTCACTCTGCCTTTGTGTCGACTTTAGAGGACTCAACAAAATCACAAAGAAAGACCGCTACCCCCTTCCCCGCATCTCTGATCTCCTTGATGCTCCAAGTTGTGCGAAGATCTACACCAAAATCGACCTCCAGCATGCTTACCACCTAGTCCGCATTGCTGAGGGAGATAAATGGAAGACTTCTTTCTGCACGCGTTACAGATCATATGAGTGGCTTGTCATGCCTTTCGGCTTGACTAATGCCCCTGCAGCTTTCCAGCGGTTTGTCAATACTATCTTCGCTGATTTGTTAGATGTTTGCATCATTGTCTACTTAGACGATATTCTCATTTACTCCTCCGACAAGGCTTCGCACACCGAGCGTGTCCAAGAGGTACTCCGACGACTCTGCAAGCACGGACTTTATGCTAAACCCGAAAAATGCGAATGGTCTATGACCTCTACCGAGCATCTCAGCTACCAGCTCTCTTCCTCCGGTCTCTCTATGTCCCCCGACAAGATCAAGGCTATTCAGGACTGGCCCGAACCCCGCAAAGTTAAAGATATTCAATCTTTCCTCGGTTTCGCAAATTTCTATCATTGTTTCATCTCCACTTACTCCAATATAGTCGTTCCTTTGACTCGCCTCACTTGCAAAGGCACTCCGTGGAAATTTGATGACAACTGCTGTGCAGCCTTCCAGAAGCTCAAGAATGCATTCATTTCTGCTCCTATCCTTACTCATTGACTCCCTGATGCTCCCTTAATCATTGAGACAGATGCCTCCAACTATGCCATCGCCGGAATATTTTCACTCCGCTGCCCTGACGATGAAATCTGGCCGGTTGCATTCTACTCTCGGACTTTGATGTCCTCCAAGCTCAACTACAACACCCATGATAAGGAATTACTAGCTATCCATGAAGCTTTCCAGACCTGGAGACATTACCTCGAGCGGCGAACCAGAGTACAAAATCTCTGAAATCCTAGACACTAAGATTGATTGATGAAGGAAGAATTGCAAGTTATTGTACTTGGTACGATGGGCTGGTTACGAAGGAACTGATGAAGAAACCTCTTGGTTGTTGGCCACCAAACTCAGACATGCATCTGAAATCATTGTGGACTTCCATCTCTGGTACTCAGAGAAACCCAGACCTCACTCCGCTTAAATGATCAAAAACGAATTGTTATTCAAGTTCTATCTACTGTCCTTGTTCCTTAGCTACCTCCTGCTTCTCCACTTCCTCTTTCAGTCTCTCCACTCCCTCCTCATTCCATGCCAGCTCCGCATACTCCACTGCCAACTCCACCACTTCCTCCTTGACCTCACTCATCACTTCCCCCTTGTTGTCTGACTCTTCCTCCGACTCCGACTCCAGAACCCACCCCTTCAGGAAAACGAGTTCCTCGAACTTGTCTGTGACCCTCTCCATCTGATAGGTGAGCCGTCCCAACTTCCAGGACTGGGACTCGAAGATCTTGGTGATCTGCCTCAAGGCAGCCGTGACCTCCGAGTCCCCACCTCTGCTCGACCCCGCACTGCTCTGTCCTCCGCTCATCCACACCTCCACGATTTCCACCGACTCGGACCTCGCTTTCTTCCTCCTTGGCCCCACATCATCCTCTGTCCTCTTCCTCCACTTCTTCTCCATCTCTTCCCCAGGCTGCTCACACTTCTGTTTGTCCTGCTGACAAGCCACACACACACTTCCTTTCTTCCCTTCTCCGGGCTCGCAGTCCACTCCTGCCATAATATATCTTGTGCATGGATCCCATGCCTTCGCTTTGCCCTTGACCTTGGGCCTGGGCTTAGGCCTTGGAGTGCTTTGCTCCACATGGACTTCCTCGGCCTATCAACTCCATTAGCTTTGCAGCGTGTGATCGAACTCGTTACTTACCCATTTCTTGGCCGCCTCCTCGGCCTCCTTCAACCATCTCTCCTCCACGGCCTTCCTCGCTTCCTCTGCCCTTTGAACCCTTTCCTCCTCCTCTATCTTCCTCTTGGCCTCCTCCTCCACCTTCCTCCACTCCTCCGCTTCCCTCCGCGCTTTCACTTGATGCTGCCTCTCTGCCGCCTTCGCATTGAACAGCTCATCACTGTCATTGTCATCCTCCTTGAGGTGATTGTCAGACCAGTTTTTGATGTCATCGAAATTAGACATTTTTTTAAGAGAAGAGGAAGTTAACGGACTCAAGGAGCGCCCACCCAGACTTATATATGGTTCCACATCAGAGTCCCAAACTAACTCCGCATGACCACACTATTGTTTGCTGATTCCCGCTTTGATAAGTATTGTTTCCTTTTGTAGTCTTCATGGGTTCAGGCCTAAGAGGGGGATACTGTCATATCCCAGACTTCCATCTCTGATCATCTCTGCACATCATGATCTTCACTTCGTTCCTCTTAGATTCTACTCCGCACCATCTCAGACTTACAACTCTGGTTACTCCGGCGTTATTCCCTTTTAGTATTAGTCTTCATTCTGTACTATATCTGTGTCTCGCTTACGAGCACAGCTCCGGCTATGTTCCTGTCCCATTTTCACTCCGGTTATGTCTCTCCCAATTTCCCGTCTTACTCATACTTACAAATCCGCACTGCTCCGTTTACTAATCCACACTCGACTCCCGTATATAAACTCCCGTACTTCACCTCTGTATTCTTTAGTCTGAATATTAGTTTTATCCTCTCGATCACTCCCGATCACCTCCGACCTCCGACCTCCAAGACCTCAACAGTCTACCTCTATCTCTAACTCATACTTGACTTCATGTTGAAACTATAAGTATTTGATTTCAGACTTATAGTTCTTTGCTTACTTAAGCATATCATATGATCACATATCATGTGATTTCTATCATGTGACATTATTCATTCTTCGTCACTATGATATACATCTACTAGTAGAACACTCTAGATTCTTTCCTGATCTATATTTCAAATTCAACATTTGATATACAGTCTAGACCATGACATCATAGATAACAGGATCATCTCCTATTGGTAGATAACATTATCTTCCCACATGACGACATTGTCTTTATCATACGATAAGAGCTCTTTTAGCTATCCAATAGCATTACTCGCTCATATCGTTCCACTTTATAATTACCTTATATAGTGTTTCCTTTTAGGTAGTCCACACGCCTACCCTAAAGCCTACCCACATGTATGAGAGAGAGCACACTTCATGTACTCTCTCTAGTAGTGTTTTAAAGTCCGGTCTGGTCTGGTCTTTGCTGCCTTTTTTGGCGCAACCGGACCGCAACTGGTCTTGAAAACTGGGCACATCTATGCAACCGCAACCGCAACCGTGCATGACTGGTTGCTATCGGTTGCATACATGGTTGCAACTGGTTGCAACCCCTCATGCCATGAACCGGTCGCCAACTAAGTCATGACTGGCAGTCTGAGCCTGTCAAGGCCATTGAATCAGGTAATGTTTAGCAAGTACGTAGTACATTGTGTATCTAACACGTGTATTGCATGTATAAATCTTGTAAATTTTACCTGCCTGTCACACCAAAACCTCTCCTTCATGGCGGGCCAAGTTCGAAAGTCCGGACGTGAGTGGAAACCGACAGAGAAGGTCTTGTCATCATCTTCTTGTTCACCCCAGTCGAGACAGACGGCAGTGGTAAGGTCGCGGCTGCCAAGAACACCAAAGCCGCAGCTGAAGGAGGGCACCAGGAAGTGGAGATGCTGTGATTCGTCCGTGATGTCAGCTGAGGCTGAACCACAAGCATCAGATGATGAAGAGCAGTCGAATGTGCAGGACTCACCATTGAGAAAGCGTCATCATGGTCGTCAATCCAGTCCCTCCCGTGGTCGCCACAGCTCCGTCGCCTCGACTCACCGTTCCCGGGTCAGCTCTCCCATGTCCTCCATCTACACACATTCTTGTCAGTGCTCTGTCGCTACTCATTGTTCCTATACTTCGGCAGCCTCAAGTCAGGTTGACGAAGAGATTGAAATGTTTGAAAGCGACGATGACATTGTTGAATTGATGTCAAGGGTATTGAATGTTCTCGCACAAGGAATCGACTCAGAGGGCAATGATCTGGCAAGTAGCGGGGCTGAAGAGATGAGGGTAAGACTGTGTGCTGCTTGAAGTCCGAATCTATTAGCTAAAATCAGCAGTCTTTGGGTGATGAGGACGAACAAGATGAATTAAAGTCGGTAAAGAAGGAACGAGCAAAAGACATACTCACCATCTTGTCCAACATATGCAAAGTCAAGTTCTGCCACTCGAACGGGAAGGTTGAGGTTCTGAAAGGTTGTTGGTGTATGGTTTGTAGGTCAGTAAAGTGACGTTTGACATGATCAATGATACTACTTACACTGCCACCGAAGGGATGATGAAGCATTCATTGAGAAACATGGGAAACGCAAGGCGTTTCACCTTGGTTCCAACTCATCGTGTCAGCAACACATCCGCGGGCACTACGAGTTATATAAGCAACGATGCGCAGAGCAAGAGTTAGAGGAACATCACCATGCTGTGCCACGGGAGATTCAGAAGGAAAGGGCTAGAAAAGTGAAGCAGACAAATGAAGGGCAACAGACCCTCGATGGCGTGCTCCAAAAATCCAAGAACTTGAAGTTTTCGAGGGATGAAGTACTGAAAGCCGTTGCCGAGTTCGTGGTGTGTGACGATCAGGTAAGTACCTTGACGCTTCACACTACTCGTTATGTGCTACTTACCTTGGTTACAGAGTCTAACCATAGTAAACAAAGCCTTATTTAGGAATTGTTTAGTGGCGATGCGTCCAAATACAAAGTCCAACTTACCATCAGCCCACGACGTCACGACATACATTCACAACAGCTTCATCAAATGGATAGACTGTGTCAAGGGTCAACTCCAGGTAAGTAACAGTTTAAATTCAATCATTTGCTTTATGCTAACCTGGTACTAGCGTGCAAGTACTGGTCGTGTTTCGACCTCATTCGACCTTTGGTCGGTTAACCAAACAAAGGCCGCCTTCATGGGCCTTACCGCGCATTGGATCGAATGCCCGGAATCTGGTAAATGGGAACTCCACACTGAAGTCGTCGCCTTTCACGCCATCACTGGGAATCATTCGGGCGAGAACCTCAGCTGCTACTTTGTGTAGCTGTGCAAGCGAGCAGGTATCATCACGAGCAAAGGTTCTAAGGTGCGCAAACATATCTTCTATGTTCAAGAATACTATTCTAACCTACTTTTCAACATATTCAGCTCTTTTGCATCACGGCAGACAGTGCAAGCAATAACGACACAACATGTTCCCACATTGAGTCAGCCCTCCACTCTCGCCAGGTCTATTCCTTCGACCCGGATTAACATCGCCTCCCGTGCCTAGTGCACGTCCTCAACCTCACCATCACTGCTTTCATGAGCGTCGTGACCCGGATTTCCCATGTCGAAACCACCACTGCCATCTGCCAACACTCCCTGAAAACCATGTTCAAGGTGAACGCCTCGACGTCGTCGCTACCATTCGGACCCTCGTCATCAAAATCCAGTCATCTGGGCAACACGTAGCGTACTTCGAGCGCCTCCAGCGTGAGTGTGGGATCGACACTCCCCTCAAGATCCCCCTTCATAGCAATGTGCGCTGGGGCACGGCAGATGGAATGCTCGCCTGTGCTTACGCTCTACGAATAGTACATATACTCACACCAACTTGTTTTTTCACTAGCGTTTTACTAACGTCAAACAGCTGATCAATCTATTCATCAAGTCCGCTGACGAACTGTTCAGCCCTATCAGCTCGATCAGACATTCTCACCAACCCGTCAAGCACATCATCAGCAAACCAGCCTGACCACTTAGCCGAGCTTACAGCATCACAGTCTATTTCGGTCAAGGCACAATCTGCCAGATTCTGCCCTGTTCTAGGCCAGTCTGCTTACACCAAATTGTGTTGTCAATTAGCTCAGCAATTCCGGGCATATGTCACATTCTGGGTACATGCTGTCACTTGCTGTCCCCGACTACCGTATACTTCTCTAACCGTACTTGAACTAAAGTTAGACTGTTTTCTTTGAGGGCCATAATGTCAAAAGTACCACTCTCCGAATTGTCTACTCGTGATCCACTAAAGACATGCCGCACACTACTTTACTCATTCCCTCGTTGCACACCTTCCTTGTCTTGCATTCGTCCCACTATTTTTCCTTTCCACTGTCGTCACTAGCCTGAATATCGCTATCAGATATCCTCTTGGGCATCCCCCATCACCAACTTCCATCTTGTCCACCTTCAAGTTGTATGCGTGACTGCTCCACTGCAGACCTACAGACGGGACATTGTGTTTGCTATCGTCAACTTGGTAGGTGGTGTCAAAAAACGCACAAAATTCCAGATCTAGCGCGATCATGCCTGGTTGATCTACGCAACGATTCAGACCAAAATACTACATGTGCCATATTTAAGATCGACCTTGTCCGAAAGAACTCTGACCTCGCATCCCTACCACTTCCACTTGATAAATTAGCCTCATTACGGTCAAGGTTGAGTTGGCCAGATCCAAGCGCGAGAATACTCGATGGCAGCGTTGTCCCCGACCGTGAGGATGCCTTGGAACACACAAATTCATACCAATGTGGGCGGTCGATGTGACCTCGGATGCATGAGAAACAGTGGTGGGGCGGGCGACTTTGGAATAGGACAGTGTTTGTATCGACGCATTTGTTTATACCTGCAATAAAAGGGATGAATAATCCACCGGTGTGCGAGGAAAAAACGGATGCTGATTCTTCCGCTGGTGGCCACCGCCAATGCACCTTCCGCACTCAACTCAAGGTCGGCACCACTGCCTCCCGTAGCTTATCCCCCACGACTCCCTCCTAATTGCAACAATCCCAAACCTTGAGGGTGCTGTCTGCACCACTGCGACAATTGACGCTGAGGCCGACAACGGACCTGAGACTGGCGAGGAACTGGACCGCGGGATGGGGGAGGTTCAGCGTCGATAATGAGACAACACCGATTTGGTAACTGAGATGGACAATGGTGTCGAATTTGAGTCATGGTTCGATGTGCACCAACGTTTTGCGATGACGGTGTTGGTGGACATGTCATTGATATTTGAGATACCTCAGGCTTCCCTGTCAATAGAGGTTTTGAGAGGTAAATGGTATAGCAGATGTACTTACTACGCTCGCGGGTAGCCAGTGATAGGAAAAGAATTCTGATCGGGTAGATCAATGCGAGATACGTGAAACTCGACGCCGTTGCGAACATAGACGAATACACCGCGTTCCTTTTGAGCGACTGCAAAATAGGATCGACCTTAGGAACCTGGTGACTGTAAAGATAGACACATTGTATACGAACCACGCACGTAATGGCCCGACACGTCTCCTGAAGCTGTAGTTCTGTATGAATCATACCAGTTCGCCAATGAATGTGCTGGTACTCCCCATGGTAGTCACTTTAGACCCACCATCGAGAAACAACAACGCACCTGCTGTCCGGACCTCTTGAGCTCCCATCCTCCCTTGGTTGCTCCCCGTCCCTTGCACCACTCGGTTTTCGTCCTACCCGCCATATCTGTTCCATCTCGTCTTCAGCTTGAACGAGGCTTGAGTCGCCAGTGACGAACGGTATCCTAAGGGGAGTAAGTCGGCGGTAAAGGGTAGTTTGATTGTTGAGATGCGTACGTGAGGCTGTAACAACGCGGTGGATCTGGTAGTAAACCTTTGAATCAGACGTGCGTGTGACATTGCTCCGATAGGCTCGCTTAGTAAGCCAAAAAGATTTAGGACAAGTACTACTAGTAACGATAGTACATAGTACAAAGTTACAACTAGTCGTAGCAAAAAACTTGTCGGGAACTACGTGAGATCAATGTCAAACAATGAAGGCTTAGCGAGCCGTTCAGCTGGAAAGAACAAGTTCAATAATTGTATGATTTTATAATACGATGACGACGATGAAAACTTGAACCGACCTGATGAGGCTGACGTGGGCTGCGAGTGATCTTCGTGCATTGCATACTCAAATGCTGCACTTTGTCCGCTTTTCCTAATCCAAAAGCGGACTTGCCCGACGAAGCGGTCAGCAGCTTGCAGATCATCTTGTGCTTGTTCCAAAACCATTCGATTATATTGAAGGACCAGCGTATTGCGGTAGATGATCTGTAGGGCAAGGGTCTTGCGTGCGTCGATGATACGACGATCAGCTTGAGCTGCCTCTAACAAGAGGTAGGCTTCCCGGGAATTTCGGGGGCAGGGGATGGTGTGGCGTATGTCTTTATATTCCTGTTCACACAGATTCAGAATGTAAACGGTCAGCAACAGAGAAAAACGACTAGAAGGACTTACGTCGAGCAGATGAAATGAATCATTGCCGCACGGGTCATCCTCCGAGCCTCCAAGGGGCCAGGAATCATCTTGAGCCTCGGAATGAACATTGTGCTCACAGGTTATTGGACGATCGGGGCACGGGCCTGGCCTACTGATCGAGTAGTAAAGAGGAGAAATTGTGTGTTGATCGAGGGTCAAAAGCGGTGCTAGGTGGAATATTTCATCCGACACGGGTTTTTGAGAAGGAAGGGTGGATGCTTGGCTCTGGCCACTTGGAACAGGTTTCATGGCCATATCGATAAGGTATGTCGATTGCAGTTGGGATACAAAGAGGTGCAACACGTGTCAAACTTTCGTAAGTCAAACACTAATTGCGTTGAAATTGAACATTTGAAGCCGAACGTTGAACGCTAATGCCGAAGGCCAGAGCAACTCGAGGAAGACCGAAGATAATCAGTTGTCCGCGATGTGGAAAGCAATTCTACTCCGAAACTAACGTCCTCCGACATCTGAACCAGCCGATGGGCTGCTGTTACGGATCTAACTGGTATCAAGACACGAATCACTCCAACTCTTCGAACCACAACTTAGAGTCCCCATCCGGTGCCAACAGAACTATGGAACCCAGCATCCAAGTCTCTCTTTCTCCTGGCCTAGACTCCCAACCAAATCTCGATTACTTCTCCCATCCACTTTCCGAAGATGCCCCCGCTAGCGACCTAGCAGAGATAGACGACAAGATGGATAGGGCCGGGGGAAATTTTGTCGAGACTTTTCCGAATTGTAGCCACTCATACGCTGGGGGCCTCACCTTCATGGACCAGTTCTGGCAACTTGAAGACGAATACACCGAACAACGGAGAGAAAATCTATTCTTCCCTTTTGCTTCCAGCGGAGAGTGGGAATTCTCATCTTGGTGTCTACGCTCAGGGTTAAGCATGGCCGCAATCGACTCTTTGCTGTCGCTATGGATCGTAAGTGGATAATCGATGTTCTCCCTCTCCAAGTTGCTAATTGACCAACTCAGATCAAGCAGCTTTCACTTTCGTTTTGGACTGCGAAGGATCTCCGGGGGCGTGTAGAGAGTCTCCCCACAGGACCTTGCTGGTTATGCAAACCACTGACAAGCGAGGCTCCGACCAAGCGACCAGTTCGTTTATTTTATCGCCCAGCTCTCGAATGCTTACAGTCCTTGCTGAGTCACCCGTTGCTCTACCCTCACATATCCTTTGTCCCACGTAAAATTTGGACCTCAGCTGCTCGTATTTGCCGTATATACGGAGATTGGTTGAGTGGAGAGCGCGCATGGGAAATTCAGGTAGGCTTTATTTTCTGAGCTATCGTCAGATTCGTCGGATTCACGAGGCTTCCATCCCAGGAAAAACTTCCCGAAGGTGCGACAACACTCGGCGTCATTCTTTCCTTGGACAAGACCAATATATCTGTGATTAGCGGCAATCGTATGGCGTACCCGCTGCTCATCAGCCTCACAAACATCGATCCAGCCATTCGTTCAAAGATCTCGATGCATACGTACCTCCTGCTGGCCCTCCTACCCGTTGCAAAGTTCACCCACAAAGATACCCGCACCCGCGGACTTCTGCACAATAGATTAATCCACCGAGCTTTGCACGAGGTCCTGGAACCCCTGAAGATAGCGGCACGAGTTGGCGTGATGATGAATGATCCGGCTGGTAATGTGCGGTACTGCTACACGCCACTAGCTGCATACATTGGAGATACGCTGGAACTATCCCTCGTGGCATGTACGAACATCAAAGCGTCCCCCCTCACAACAGCCACTTCGAAGCAGTTCGGCGATCACGTTCCGCATGCCCCATGCACCAGCTCTCATACTCTGCTCACCATTCGCGAGGCGTATGAAAAGTGTTCCCCCCAAGATTTCAAGACATTCTTGAGGGTCGCCAAGGCTCTTCATTTGAACAGTGTCGCCGAGCTGTTTTGGGTGGATTGGCCCTTGTCTTGTCCGGCCATGTTTCTTCATCTGGAAACGCTCCATCATTTCCACTGATTTTCCTGGGACCATGACATCAAATGGAGCATCGAGGTCGTCACAGCTGCCGAGATCGATTTCCGGTTTTCCCTCATACAACCTACCATCGGGTACCGCGCATTCAAGGAAGGAATATCTAACTTGAAACAGGTTACGGGGCATGACCACCGATCGATTCAGCGCTATCTTTTGGCTGTTATCGCTGGTGCGGTTCCTTCTCAGTTCCTCATCGCAATACGCACACTAGCCGAGTTCCGGTACCTGGCCCAGGCACCAATTTTTACTGATCAGTCACTCAAAAAGTTAGAAAATATGCATGAGTTGTTTCACAACCACAAGGATGCGGTCATGCAGGCGGGGGCGCGCAAAGACTCCTGGGAAATACCAAAACTGGAGTTACTCCAGAGTGTGGTGTCCAGTATTCGACGTTCTGGCCCCGTCATGCAATGGTCCGCGGATGCGACCGAGCATGCACACGTCCAGGAAGTGAAGGTACCCGCTCGTCTCGGGAATAACCAAAACTACTACGATCAGATCGCCCGTTATCTGGATCGCTCGGATAAATGTTTCAGGTTCGACATCGCAACGTATATTGCAGCCCGGAAGGAGACCTCCCTTTCCGAAGACAGTGATGACGTGGACATCGACCATGAGGACGACCATGACGAATCAGACGCCCCTTCGCTCCGCGGCCATATGAAGATATCCCGCTCGTGTATCAATTACTTTGTTATTTCCGATGCCATCGCACGTGGTTACGTCCCTAACGTTCCAAGACCACCTCGCACTTTTGCGACCTCCACCTCCGCTTTTCACATCACAAATAAGCCCTCTATTCAAACAACTCTCGATGAGGCCGCTGTACTTTGTGGAATCGCAGATCTCCATCTCGCCCTCTGGGAATTTTTACAGCGTGTACAGGACCACGCAAATGTTCACGATATCTCAGGTGCCCAGACACAGGTCCCCCATCTCGAACATCCTTTCAATGACATCCAGGTATGGTACAAGTTGCGCATCCAACAACACCTCTACCACGATAATGCACAAGTCGACACACCACAGACCCTCCGAGCATTCCCTCCCTCCGATGATTTCCCTCGTGGACTTTACGACGCTGTCGTCGTCAGTCCTGGACCTGAAAGCGATTGGCCACGCCGAGGCATAGAAGGTGTGAAATCACTGTCTGGAAGAGTATGGCATTAAAACATTGACTCTAGGCCACCTTCTCGGTCAACTCAGACTCGTCTTTAATCCAAAGGGCACTGATTATCTTCTAGCTTATGTTCAGCGCTTTGATATCGTGTCTCAGACCAGATTCACGAACAACGTTCATCCGGGGACCAGAATGCATCTGCTGAGGCGTGCAACAAGATCGAATGGGACGCGGATCGGGGACATTATTCCTGTATCACATATTCGGTCTGCAGCTCACTTAATCCCACGTTTTGGTAAAGAAGCACATCCACGTTTATCTAGACAAAATGCTTATGAATTGTCGACTGATTTCTGGCTCAACAAATTCTGGTCGAAAGAGTTTTATTACGCATTGTCTCCTTCCTAGTCACTGCATCCGTGTCCAAATCCTGCATTATAACTTTGTAGTAATCTTGTCTACTATGAGGTCTGCTCGTCTCGTCGTTCATCTCTGTTCACATGTTACGACCGCCATGTCATCTCGTTTTCCGGATAGTTCGCTAAGTACTCGTGCAACGTGCCTAGTGCTGTGCCGGCCCAGCTCCAAGCCGCCAAGCCGGCTAAGCCGAGCCCCTAAAAGCCGGGCCAAGCCGAGCTTTCATCAGGGCTCCATTAGGGCTCATGGCCCGGCTTGGAATTTTGTGGGGCCGGGGCCGAGCCGAGCCAAGCCGTCAAAGCCCTGGAAGCCCTCATTTCGGTGGCTGATCGGAGCCTAATCATATCCCGGTAAC
>JBBPUM010000516.1:0-15750 GCA_038094695.1 Chiua aff. virens | reverse complement strand
AATCAGAGCCCATGATAATGCCCGCGATCGGGTATGTGCTTGGGTGGCCACTGCCTGGAATTGGCGAAAGTGGTGCGTACGCATCGAGTTCTGCTTGTGAGCTGGGAATGGGGAGGGCAGATAAGAGGGGACGAAGTCGCGCACGAAGCTCCGCATCGGTGTCGGCGACAAGAGTGACGTGGCCCATTTTGCGGCCCGGCCTCGACTCGGATTTACCATATAGATGGATAGTGCAACCAGGAGCACTGAGTGCGACTGTTGTAAAGGCCGTAATGGGGTCCATAGATGTGGAACTTCCAATGATGTTCAGCATCACAACCGACGGGACTTTGAGAGCGGTGCTTCCAAGGGGAAGTCCAAGGATGCTACGAAGGTGATTTTCATATTGGGAAGTGTAACAAGCTTCAATTGAATAGTGACCCGAATTGTGGGGGCGAGGGGCGATCTCATTTATGTATATTGTCCCTGGAATGGCAATGAAATTTTGAAGTAGCTGAACGTGATGATCTACACGCACCATCTTCTAAGAGGAACATCTCAACACCAAAGACACCCGCCCCTTGGAGTGTTCGAACGGCAGCTTCAGCAACGCGCTGCGCGCGGGAGAAGACAAGGGGATCGTGACTCCTGAGGGGAGCGAAGACAAGGTGACAAATATTGTTCTTGTGGGCAGTCTCGACAGCAGGGTACGAAACTACCTCGCCGTCAGTCGTACGTACAACCATAACTGCGATTTCCTTGACGAATGGAACCCATTTTTCAGCATATAACGGACGGTTCGCGAGCGCTTTTAGTGCTTCCGCTGCTTGATCAAGTGCCTGGACGGCAAAGTTACCCCGCCCATCGTACGCGAGCGTTCGACTTTTGAGCATAAGAGGAAGCCCGAGCTTTGTTGCAGTGGCTTCGATCGACTCCACTGTCGATTCAACTTCGATAAACTCGGAAACTGGACTGCCATTGGCGTGCAGGTACGCCTTCTGCACGAACTTGTCCTGGATGATAGCGATAGTGGACGGGCTCGGATGGATGATGGCCGTCCCTGGCGTCGACTCAATCTCTCGTAGGACCCCTACGTCGACGTGCTCTATCTCCACGGTAAGAACGTCCACCTTACTCGCGAGCTCTCTGATCTTTTCTGGATCCGCGAATGAGCCATCGATATGACCGAGTGAGGGTGAGCGAGGTGCAACAATTTGCTTCGCAGGGGCCGATTCACCGACATCTAGGATCACGACGTTTATATTCAATAGAGAAGCAGATGCCGCGAGCATGCGTCCGAGTTGGCCACCGCCTGTTGAGCAGATTGGTCAGGTATCCTGTGGAATGTGCATGACGATCTACGAGGCAGGAGTAAGAATACCACAAAAACAACAGGGGAAAAAGCCTCACTCGTACCAAGGACTCCGACCACCTTGCTACTCACACCCATCGTAGGTTGTCGTGCGAGATGATGTCGGCGGTAGTGCCGAGACTGCCCGCACTTTGATCAAATCAACTGGTCGATTACATAATCACTCGCCACCTTCTCATGGGACCAGCACAACCAAAGCCATCGAGGAAACGACACCGAAAACGAAAGAGAAGAGTCGCGTCAGATTCGTCGTCTTCCGAAGACGACTCGTCGTCCTCATCAGACACGTCAACACCAAAAACGACCGTGACAATTCCGCTCCGGCAACCAAAACCAGTCACACCAGAAAGCGAAGATTCGGACGAAAGCGAAGACGATGTGTCTTCTTCTTCAGATGACCTTCAGAATGACTCGGAACCAGACGAAGAAGAT
This sequence comes from Chiua aff. virens, assembly GCA_038094695.1. Lineage (NCBI taxonomy): Eukaryota > Fungi > Basidiomycota > Agaricomycetes > Boletales > Boletaceae > Chiua > Chiua aff. virens. Next base: position 13,967 of record JBBPUM010000516.1, on the reverse strand, counting down.
GCTCACGTAGCACCCCAACGGCTGCACAGACCCGGACGCCCTCGGGGTGAACCACCTCCACAGCGCGATTCGCCCTCTCCTGAGCCCAAGGGGGATATACCACCTTTGGTGGCCCCAGATGCGCCAGAGGGCGAGCAAGCCCTTAAGGAAAAGTTTCGCAGGTTCTGGATGGCGTCTATTGCAGAGGGTTTCAAGGAAGATCTTGAAGAAATACGCAAAGTGCGTGGTACATAACACTCTACGGAATGACGTTCATAACCCGAACTCTTATCTCGGCATATAGGAGCCAAACCTTGGCCCGTCCCGACTGGCACTCCTCATAGAATCGCTCGCTTCCGGTGCCGATGTATTTTCTTCGAGCACTACCACTGGTCGCGCCAATGAAATGGAAATTGTATTAGACCAGCTTCCGTAGCTATGATTTTCAGCTGCATGTTACATGTGACCATCTGTCTACGTGAACGCATACAAATGGCATAATGTATGCATCCCCCTCCTCTCAAGGCTAAGCACTTACGCTACTACTACTGTCAAGGCAGGTTATGTTGCACTCGTGTTCTTCCGTATAGATGGGGGTATAAGTAATGCGTACTTGGGAATCATAAAATCAGTGATTACTTCTATTGAAGACTAAGCCGTATACCGGCGTCAATCCCGTCTAATTCCACACCATCTTGGGCATGTCTTCCACGCCCACCAACGACACCTGATCGGCTCCCTGTTTCCCATAAACACTATAGATCTTCTTGGAAAATGCTTCTTGTGCTGTCACTACACTTGCGGTTGGCGTCGAGGTAGGTGTAGCGAGAGACAGGCATTGCGCGCTATTGGTTGGTGTTGCCGCCGGTGTCTGTGATATCTGTGCTTGTGTCCGGTTGGACCCAGACGGAAATGCAAACCCGTAGTAACCTGGGCAGTCGTCCGTTGGGAATCGATACGCACTGCACCAAAATGGTCCATAAGATTGCCCTGAACATATAAAGGGGTGTGGGAAGCAACATACACATAGACGCTTCGCAGGAACGGCAGCCCAAGCACCACACCTGGCTGCGCGGTGTCAGTTCTATTCCTGATGCCTACAGGACAGGAACCAATAGAGCCAACAACTGTCTCTGGTCTCAACAAATTGCCCGTAGAATCGATCTGATAATCAACCCCATTGATCGTTGTCGTCAAAGCAACGTACGGGGAATCAGGCGGGGTAGATGGAGGGCCCGTGACTGTGCAGTTGTATTCGAACAGGCCAGTATCAGCGATGAGTCCAATGGGATCTGGAACAGGTCCTGTCGAGTTGCTGCTGTTAAAATAAGTGAATGCATTTGGAACCGATATTGACAAGGAGACTTGGAGGCGAAACAACATCAGCTTTGGATCGACCGATATAACACTATTCTTACAGGAGTCGAGAGCAGCTTTCAGGGTTCCGTACGGTACAAATTGACCATCGTAACCTTTCAGGCCATCGAAGCTAAAGGTATTGAAATAGTCACCCTTGGCATCTGGGGTCTGGTCGAGCTGAACCCAATTGATCGTCCCTTCATAATCGTTTGGATCGAGTGCTCCGATCGTAATCTTTGGGTTCCTAGGATCGAACCGCATTCCGACAACGGGATTGAGGAGAGAGGACGATCCATCAAGATGAGTGAGGACATGTCGTGCGGAACTGGTTGCGTTCAACGGATTGAGGAAGAGACCAAGATGACCATTCCAGATGGTAGACGAGAACGATGGATCAGAGCCGTCCAGCACGTTTACTGTTAAATGTAGTTAGTAGTCATTCTAGGCAACGAGTATGAGATCGCTTGCCAAATGGTTGGTCTGCAGCACTAAAAAGACCCCCGAATCCGACAGTGTCAGAAACATACACCCCGCTGAACGATGGCCCGGTTAGTTCCCAAGGGGTGTTGTTCGTCTAATACGATACTCAGCACTCAAGATCGATCGATATCCCCCCAAGCACGACAAGTTATGCTTGCGATATTTGGAACCAATGACCCACACGTACCTTAAATGTCGATGACAAATCCGGATCGAACATTGTATTCCCAGCGCAGAGGATGCAATTCGATCCAAAGGTGGCAAGAATCGTCGACGACACGTCGACAGTGAGGTTCACTTGCTGAGGGGGTGTCCCCACAAGGACTGGCACAGTAGAAGGGACGTAATTGTTTTCTGTGAGATAGGGAGCGACTGTCATTGGGAGGCTAGCCCATGCTGGTGACAGCGCGTGTAGTCATAATTTTCAGTCACGGAATGGTCTCAAAACTTATCTTCATGGAGACTTACTGCCTGAAGGCCCTGAACTTGCCTGGACATACGAAAACGCAGGCAGTATTTGAATCAGGCCAAGCGTCAGCGACAAGGATAGCATCTTTGGGCGTTGGGCGTTGAGGAGTCTAGAAATGAATGTAAGCACAAACGCAAATGTAGGCAATGACGCCGGGCCAATGTGGCCGGTGGGGTGTCGGGCAAGTCGAGAAGCAGCATTCCGTCGGGTGTCGCAAAGCAGAGTGCACGCTGCCGTCATTGCTTGTACCGTAATCAGCATTCAAGCTTCCTCAGGGACATCAATTGACGCCATATACGGTATCACCGATTCCCTTCGATGTTTCAACCCCAATCCCATCGCAAGTTACAACGCATCAAGCTAGCTGCTGAACTTGAACATTGTAGGTCGTTTCGCCAATTAATAAGACTCACCATATTTCCACCTGCACTTCAGCAACTTCGAAGTTGCAGATTAGCAGCTCAAGGGAGTGGAGCCTATGATATGCGTTTCTCATGTCACACTGCCAGTGCCAAAGTATAGCACGCATTGCCCCATAAGTAAGTACCAAGTAGTAATGAAGATAGGTCCATGGACACCGACGTGCTGACAAACTTAATCCTCGCAATAAGGCTCGGGAATTGACGTTAGTGCTACGTGCAACAGCACCTACTGCGATTTCCACCCAACAGAAATCACTTCATACAGACGAGTCAAGTAGAACTTGCATTGGAGCTTGCATTGTGAATATAACGTCATGCTGATGTCACTGTTATGTGTCCCGATCGTTGAAGCATTTCTCAAATGATGCAACCGTATCGCTTGGCACATCGGACTTGAAAAGTACTAGAGTATTCACACGTAACCCAATACGATTTCGGATGGCTGCTGAGCCGGGCTCAAGGGTTATGGTAGCCTCAAGTTTTGCACTTTTCTCCCATTCTTCCTGACTCGTATTGCCCAATAGGCACACCCACACTCGTTCACTCCTAAGATTCTCGCATAGGTTCACGCCAGTCATGGAAGCGCCATCCTACTATCCCCTTAGTCCTCTGAAATCCCGTCTTGAGGACCCCTCTTCACCATACACTGGACAACCTTCTAAAGAGGACACAGATCCGCTTCGTCCGAGGTCTGACTCAGTGGGAAATCCTCCTGGATCCCACTCAAGCATGTTTCACGTTCCTTTGCATCCTCAGCGACCTCAGAAACCTGATCGTCTATTTCCGTGGCGCACAATTCAGAGTTCTGTCGGAATGGCGCTCTTGCCACTCTTTGCCATTGGTTACCTCGCATTTTGTTATACAGTCCATGACAGACCGGTACCAGTCAATACGTATGGCCTCTACTCTGTGGAGCCGGAGCACCTTGGTAGGTGGTGAATCTCCTGGCCACCGTGCATCGTTCATCTGATCGTTTATATCTGATCCTGTAGCCACTATCAAAGGTGGTATCACATCCATCAGTGTTATTGTGATCTCGATTGCACTGCTTCCGATCTATGATATTATCGCTAGCCTGAAGGTAAGCTTTACATTTCGACTCAGTTGGTTATTTACTCGACCTGTAGAGCGAAGAATTTTTCCGCGTCTTAGCATCACGCAGTCAAGGTATCCCATTAGAAACGATTAATAGCATATCAAATCCTTCTTTTGGGAATTCGGATGCGATGCTTGCGATGTGGAAAAACAGGTGTTCCAACTACTATATACTTGGCATTGTGGCCTCACTTTTGACCTGGATTATTGGGACGCTTGCTCCTGGTATCTGTAAGTGGTTCACAGTGCGTCTTGAGGACGACTCGTAGCCTCAACTTGTATCTGCTCAGTGACAATTAATAGTGTATTAGCTGACGGAGACCTGGTGGCGATTGCTGTTGGAGCAGTGACCCAGCAAAGCGTGTTAAAGTGTGTATGATAATTCCCTTTGAGCTTTTACTTGATTTATTGTGGGGTGTTCAGCGGAACAAACTCAGCGGAACCAGCATTCAACTCGTCTTTAAACTCCGGTACGGCAGCCTCTATTACGTGGGCCGAAATGGAACTTGGTGTCCAGTACTCTTTTGGAGTGGCAAATACATCAGAAACAGAGTATGCCGCATTCATCGTACCTGCACCCCTCGACCTTTCCACCTCAAGAACAGCAAGATGGTTGTCCGATGTGATCGGGATCAATCCAACTTGTTCCTGGGCTGCCACGAATATCACCTCGACTGTGCAACTACCCTACAATTCAACGAACGATTCCGATCAAGACCTAGCGACAGCACACCTTGTTGATTTCAACCTGGACGTGCAAGTGAACAGTGCTGTTATTCGTGAGTGTTCGAATACAATACTGTTCCTTCTATTCCTTAGTACCGTCATCATCTTGTCACCTTCCAGCGGTTGGGAACCCTTTTTTCGCGTCGGTACAAGATCCTACTCTTTACGTGACCAACCATACTACCCAAGCTATGCCCTCAGATGGATCAACAGTGTTTGCCTTGGGGCAATGCATATCTGGTTGTTTACCCAGCACACCTGTCGACCTTACACTTGACCTGTCGAGCGTAAACACTACCTTTACAATCGCCATGACTGACCAGACGTGGTCCATGGCCATCTTGGCATGCCTACCCAATATCACGATTGAAACGCGAGAAGTGCGCAATGAAGGTCAAGGCATCCTTAGCGTGCAACCACTCCCAGGGGGTAGTAAATTGACGCGCCAGGGTAACTTGAATGTAATTCAGACTACTGCCTTGTTTTCCATCGCGACAATGTCTCTCCAGGACGCTGGCCAGCTCACTGGAAGTCGAATAGAGTACTCGTCACTGGGATCGCAGGTTCAGGGTGACGTGTTGTTCGGACAGGCACAGTTTGAGGGACTGCCGGGGATAGATGCGACAACTGGTACTCTGGCCACGATTAGCCCTGTATCCATTAAAAATATTACCGAAGGATACTCTCGGATTATCCAGTCCTCTGCAAAACGTGTGTTTTATTCTGTTTTCGTCTCCCTGTTGTTCTTTGACTTACGTGCTTTGTTTGACCTAGCCTTTCTCGCGAGCTACCTGGGCACCGCTTATGTCCCCGGTCGTATCTCCAACTCTGAATTCATTTTTGCCGCGTCAATTCCTAACTTGGCAGTCTCGACCGCGGTATTCGCACTGCTCGCAGCGGTGCTCATTATTGCTCATCTGCGATCAGGCAAAGGTGTCGAGTTTACGCTCGTCAACGTCGCCGCGGCAATGTACCAATCTGAGCTTCCTGCACAATTTGCCCAGGGAACCTTAGATGTGGAAATCGACCCTGAAGCGGACGCTGGTTCCGACAAAGGTATAGAACACCTTGAGAGTAAGCGCCCGGGCGAGCGCCAAGATATTGCGGAGGTGTGGGGGGATAGACTTATTTATATGCAAAGACGGGTCGATGGTGCCGCAGTATTGCACATCAACTGAGGCGGCCGATCGGCCGATCTCGATCAAGTAATTCTTCGTTGGTTTGGTATTTATGTAATTTGTCCACTAGGTCCTAGCCTCGAGCGGGGAGTGTTGAATCGCCAATCATCAGCACGGCGTGGCATTTGTGTTCGTAAACTTATGTCTTCGGCTACCACCACTCAGGAGGATAACTACACGAAAAAAGGGTCGCACTTTAGAATTGCTGGCAAAAAAAGATTTCCGCCTCCAGTTCTCAGTATCACACTGGTTCAAGGCACCTACATTACATTGTTAGGTCCTACTCGGCTTGTGGGCTCATCCCTCATAAATTGCCGGAATGATTGCACCAGTCACAGAGGAACTCAACGCAGAAATATACCGGCTTCCCGACCAGATGAAATGCAATGATCCGAGCTCAAGCTTCCGACAGTACTGTAGGAGTTATGCAGACCCAAATGGGACGACGATGCCACTCTTACAGGAACAGAATCCCTGGGAACGACAACGTCGGATGGCTCTACCTGATCTCCCGGAGAACAACCGCTCCCTTGACCATGACCGACGTCGTCGACGTGTGCTGCCGCCCCCGGCCCAACGACTCTTGGGCGACTTCCTTCATCAATCCCAGACGTGTGGTGCATAGCACCTTCCTTCCCTTTGTCAATCCGATACCCATTCCCCGACCTCCTTCAAGGTCCAGCACCATTGAGGCATCATCGAACATTTGCCCAGGACGAACCGCGATGACTTTGAAATCCGCCGCCAGCGCACTCCCGGTCGACCCTCGGAGGTGCTCAGCAGTTGAAACGATCGACGAGATGTTGTGCCAGAACTTGGACGACATCTTGGACATTGCGTCGGACGTAGACGCGGCACAACCAGTTACCACGACAATGTCCGAGAGGCCTCGGATGGCGTGTGAGGTGAGATTGTTGGAGGTGCTGGTGCAGGTGGGAATATTGGCGTGAATGAGTGCGCGCCAGCTGGCAGCGGATGCTTGGGATTCTTGTGGCTTTGTCAGTAAAGAGGAAACCGTACCTGAGATCGAGAGCTTGCCTGATTTGCGCAATCGTTCATATGCTCTGCTAAGGAGCTCGTCTGTCCGTCTGTCCGTCGTCCACGAAGAAATAATTGAGCATGCGTGAGAGGCGAGGTGGGCCCGAAACGCGATCGATAGATACAAGGGTAAGGCGTGACGCGACACTGTCCGTAAGCGGTCCACCAACGCCTGGGGGATAAACTCGGAAGCACGCCGCACGGCAGATAATTCCTCCTCTGGACTGGGAGGCCGAACATGTCGAAGGAAATACGTAGAGATGGATGTTGAGGTCCGCTGAATAATTTTGTTGAGGAGTTCGAGAGCGTGGATAATTGTCTTCTCGACGTACACGTCCGAGTCGCCGACGCCACGCCAAGTCTCGGATGATTCGGGCTGATCTTTGGCCACTACAGAAGTGAAACTGCGTAACTGGCTATTGTAGTATCGGTGAACACGGTGAATTTGAGCTTCAGATGTTCTTAGATCAATGTGCGCGCCGACGAGCTCGAGTGATACGTCCGAAAACTGGTGAAGCTCCCGGCGCACGGCAACAAGTTGATCCATTTTCATGGCCACCAAACGTTTGCGGCGGTCCAGTTCAGCAGCCAGGGAAGTAATATTCTGAACCTTCTTGCGAGCGGCAAGGTTACGCGACTGTGCTTCGTAGCAACTGCGGAGGCTTGTGAGCTTGTTGTGAAGTTTTTGGGCCTTTGGCGGCAATGAGAAAGGGATGCCATATGAAACGGTAGACTCACATTGTTCCAGTAATGGGATGGTAGAATATCATATAGGTCCACCAGCGTGACTGTGTTTTCCCCGCCCATCACCAACTCATCGTTTGGAGACATGGCCATCGAAACGACAGAGGCAGCGTGTTCAACATGATGCCCAATTTGTTCGTGTGTTGCTGCGTCCCAGAACGACACAAATCGACCCGCAGAAGTCGCGACGAACGCGACGTCACTCGACAAGGCGACGCACACAGGATAGATGCCGTGAATGCGCCATTTTGAGAGTATCTCCCCGGTCAATACCTCGAGATGATGAATGTGACCATCAGCTGATGCGACAAAGAGCTGATTGCTGTCGTGATGCCAGGCGATGGATTGGTTGAGGTGTGAACCGACTTGGATGCCAAATTCAGCAACGAGTCGGCCGTTCTTAGATTTGTAGATGTGGACAAAACCGCAAGCCCACGGTGCGGTCGCGATGAAAAATCCATTCGGTGAAAACTTTGTCGCGGCCACTATCCAGTCGTGATCGAGTCTTTGCAGTTGCTTTCCCGTCGAGATGGACCAGATGCGAACAGTCCTGTCAAATGATCCAGAAGCGATTTTCGTCCCGTCTGGGGACACGTCGACCGCGTACGCGTCGTCCGTGTGTCCTTTCAGCTCTCTCACCATTTGTCGGTTTTCTGCATCGAACAGCCTCACGACGCCTCCGTACGCCCCACTCACGACCCACTTCGAGTCTAACACTGCAATGTTGTTGACCCACTCCCCTGCGTCCATTGGTTTCCCCACCTCCTTCTTATCTGCTATCCGCCAACATCGAACCTTCCTTGTACTCCCACCAGTCAAGATGTGCTTCCCGTCAGCCGTAAGCGCAACCGAATACACGTAGTCATTGGTGTTGATCACCTTGAAGCTTGTCTTGTGTATCTCGGTTGTGGAGCACCTGTTTGGACAGCCTGTCAGTAGCGCATGCCAGATCGCCTTATCCTCGGTGCCTCACCTCACTTCCTTTTCCTTTTCTTTGCTCGGTGCCGCGCCGCTCCTTTGGATGATACTGGAGGCCCTGCTAGTGGGTGCACGAGTGCTTGTCGCCAGTACACTTTCGGTTGACCTCCCTTGGCGGTCTTGGTTCGTTTCCTCTTGTTTTCCCTTGCTGAACTCGCCGCCGCCTTCATTCAATATCCTAATCTCGTTACTGTCCTTTTAATTGTCTAGCTCATCTACTCACCTTTTCTCTGTGTCAGCAGTTGACGCAATCTCAACATGTTCAACAGGCGATGAAAGTACAATTTCAGGGACAAGCGCGTGGTTGACTCCCAGTAACCCTTTGCCTCCCAGTAGACACGTGTCTTCACATTACCGCGGCGCCTCCGTGCGTAGATCAGCATCCAATTTGTCGATGGCACCCGAGCATTCCCTTTTCGGAACCGCCAACCGAGGCGAGGAGTTGAATGCGGATAAATCACATCGTTTCCGACCGGTCTGGTCGTCGACACCATCGATGTCTTTCTCCAAGTTGCTACAAACGGGCTCGGGTCCCATATCAGTTTCGTTTCCGCTATCATCACCCTCTACATGCCTGAAATTTGACCGAGACGGTTCTACTGATTCTGTATGTACACCCCGCCTCCCCACGCTGGTCTTATGGTGTATCTTATCTTTGCACAGGCATCACTATCAGTCCCCCTTTTTACCTTTTGTGCCGACTATACTACCAAGATAGGTGAGATTCTGGTCCATACCGTATCCAGTCAGAACCTGGTCGGCTTGGTCTCATTCTCAACACTAGTATTTACCTTCCGCTTTTATCGCTATTTTTCAAGAGAGAGGATCAACGAAGCTCGTCTCTCGGTAGATAATCGGAAGATTCTGACTTTATGACCTCCGAGCTCGCAAGGATGCTCGCCAAATGCTGAGTATGAAAGAAGGCTATCCCTACAACTAATTACCCTTCTAGACGACTCTACTAGCTCTCTTCAGGAAGAAAGCGATTATGTTCGTTGCCCATCTTCAGTACTTTCCTTCATATGACTCGGCAACAGCCCAGGCCGGGTGTCGACTTCACCTTTGACTATTCCACTCTCTTCCTCCAGTCAACTGCTAGTCTGATACCATCTTGTTGAATTCTCTCGTTTTCACCCTCGTTAACGTCCTTCCTGCTCCCATCTCAGAATCGAGAAAATTTGCCGCCAACCCTACGTTATGTAAGTCGCCCTATAGATTTAGCTCTGTTGACCACTCACGAACATTTCATCTATAGTTGGGCCTTCATCTGCCGTATATATGCCATGCTGTACTGGATATCCCTCATCTTCGAAGAACGGTTGTCACATTTACCAATTTCAGAGTGCACACTTCGTTGAAAGCAAAGGTTGATGATTGGTCGCGAATAGTATTGTTTTTTTGGAACGTAAATCCGGATCTGTGTCCGGGACGTTCGCGAAGGTTGTTCATTTACAGCGTGTAGCACCGCGATTATCCAGTAAGCCACGAATCACAGAGCCCAGTTCGCGTCATAGTCAAAATATTTCAGAAGAAAACACAACCGTAACGTATACTCTTACCATAGCAACGCTCCGAGGGGCAAGTAGGACTCAGAAGCAAAGATTGCTAATTTTTATTTGTCTACCGAACCGTCTCAGCTTAGAAGCATTCTGGAAAGTCGCTTCACTCTACAGGCACTATCGCACGCTTCGCGAACACTTGCTGCGGTGAATGATACCAGAACCAGATTCGTCGTACTCTTGCTTAGAGTACCAAAGGTTCTGGAAGGTGCTAGGGGAGGCAAGGACAGTTGCGCTCGACCGACGGTGGCTGTGCTGGCGCGGCTTCCCCATAGCCTGAGATGCTTAATCTCTTTCTCGTCATGGATTCCTCGGTCCCTGCCCCTTTCCCGTCAACGCAGCCCTCTAATGGGCCCCGCTTCCGTCCGTACGCAAGCTTACACCACCAGGTCACAAAGGGCAAATATCCCACTTCAAACGATCCACGCGGTTGCATGTCAGCCACTCTCTCCCTTTCTCCCCTCCATGTTCACACCCAAACAGCCCTGTCTACGAGTATCCACTCAATGGTCAGTGAATTATGATGGACATCGATGACGGCTACATCTTCTGGACTGGCATCTGGATAGGTCTGTCTCCTGCCACCACCCTCTCGCTACCCTGTCCGAGTCCTCACCCACCACTCAGCACTGGGCAACTCCAAAGGTCCGCGTATTTGACATTCCACCGCCCCTCATTTAGCCCTCCTCAGCCGGCATTGTAAAAATGATTGAATCACAGCCCGGCTTGGCTCCTGTCATTCGTCGTGTCCGCGGAGGCCACCCCAAAACACAAGGTACATGGATGCCCTATGAGGTCAGCGTCCTCCTCTGCGCACTGTTCGTTCATTTTCTCATATCGCTTCCCTAGGTTGCCCTTGACCTCTCTCGTCGGTGCGTATACGATGTGTCTGTACCCTTACTCTCTTACTCATTGTTCCCGTTCCAGCCTTGCGTGGTCAATACGCGACGACCTCGTCCCGCTTTTCGGGTAATGTCACTCCCTCCTCACCCCTTCTTTGAGCTCATCGATCCTCTGTAGTCCTACATTCCCCAGTACCTGCCTCTTCCCTGATCAGGCTGGCTATAGTCAAGCCGGTCCTGCGCAGTCGGTGCCTATCGTTCCGCCGCCATATGCTAACTTTTACCCCGGAGTCACCATTTCCTCGTTGGACCGAGGTGCTCCATCGAGGGGTAATATCGAGTCAATGAACTAGCATTAGTAACGGCTCCGATAGCACAACTCACTGTTGTAACTCTTAATCATCAATAAATAAATCATTCAAAGATAACGAGAAGAGTCGGCTCGACCACTTGTTCACGTACGATGACCTCCGTCAAGCATGGGAAGGCCCAAGGCGGCACGACAACCCGTTAGCATTGACGCCCAAGTTCTGTCCGTTGTTATAATCACATCAACACTTGCTAGTGCTCGTCAACAGCAGTCTATACATATGACAATTCCAGGAATGAGAGTGGACATCCCCAAAAGCAAAAACAAAATCATCACAAAAAAGATCCATAAATAATACGTAATGAATGGCATCAAGAAAACAGATCGTCCAAAAGGACGACGACATGTAAAGACATCCAGCATCTCTTTTTTTTGCGTGATTTTCGGTCTCGTCCTCGATCACACCGCCAGCGCTTGTCGAAGGTATTCATCAAGCATCTACAGACACACTCGTCAGTTCAAGAAATGCCAATGAATCCATCGACGCCCACCTTGTCCATCTCGTCCAATTGCTGAAACGCGCCTGAATAAATCTCTTGAATGTCCGGATGCAGTGTTTGCACCTCGATCGACCGCCCAAACAGCATCTCCTCTACCGGATGTAATGGCGGCTCGGGCACCTTGGGTACCGTCCCCGCAATCTCGATGATCGCCAGCATCTGCGTCACACCAAAGTCGTCGGGGGAGATATACGGACGTTTGATCGGCGCGCGAGGTGGTTGCGGTGGTGGCGACGCTGGGTATGGCTGCTCCTGGGACTGTGATGGGGGCAGTTTGGACGCTGTGTCACTCCGCGGGCTCATGCTGAACTCGAGCTCGGTCGGACTCGCCAGCTGCGCGGTCGGTGTGGCGTACATGGACGTCGTCGACGTCATATCCGACAGGACCGACGCGATGGATGGTTGACGGTGAGACTGCAGCTGTGCCTGCGACGATTGGACTGGCGGCGTGGTCGAACGCGAGCGTGTGGTTGTCGCCGCCGAAGGCATCGTCGGGGTTGCAGAACGCGAGTCCACATCCCCAAGTGGTGAGGGTGATAGCGTTCGCGCCGCGTCTGGTCCGGCCAGTGGTGTCGGTGTTCGTCCCTCGCTACGTGTCGCTGATTCATCTACAGAGTACATCGACGAGGACGACCCTGTCGAGTGTGCCGACGGTGGGTCTTCGGACCCGTCCTCCATCGCCTTGATGCTGGCATATTGGACACCAAGGCGTTCGCCCTTGATCTTGGCGAGGACCCGATCTAATTTTTCGTTCATCCCATCCCTGTCCCTGTTCCTCCCAAAGATACCCTCCAAGAGATCGCTCTTTGGTAGGGGAGACGGCGACCCACTCGTTTCCCGAAGTTCTTGCTCGATGATATCGCTCACATCGAAGGACTCCCCGTCTTGTACGTACGAATATCGGATACGGTCCGCAGCGTCATACCGCGAGCTACGAATCATGGCGTTTCCGGGTAGGAACACGTCAATACCCCGCACCGAGTTCGTCTGCGCAGAGAGAATAGCACGCTGTTTCTCCCTCGAAGCAGCCCTCTGTGCGGCGATGATCTCTTGTCTAGACAACTGGCGCGGTTTGTGAATCGGCTCTTCCGGTGTCGCATTATCGGAGCTGAGGCTAGAGCCTGAGATAGAATCGCGGAGGTGTTGGAGAGCAATTTCGTCAAGAGGGGCAGACATACGGTGACGAGACGACGAAGTGCGATAGGAGACCGCACGCCGCAGGATGAACACCGGGTCCTCAGGAGAAACGTCTTCCATGTTTCCTAGCAAGAGTGTGGAGTCGATGGAGCGACGTTTTCCTCCGTCTTGTACACGTCGGAAAGTCGGCGGGCGTGGATAGGCATCAACCACTTTGCTCGAGGGTGATAGTTCCCGTTCTGAGACGACAGACGCGAAATGGGTTCATGTCAATGCATATGACAAGTGTGAACGTAATGCCTTACCTTGGCCATTCAGGGAAGTAGTTAGCCAATAACGAACTTTGGTAGAGCTTCTTCTCTTGGTAAGTTTATCTTCGACCTCGTCCCCACCATCGACTACACCCTCGAGTATACCAAACCTCTCTAACCCCAGCTCAATGACCTCCGCAACAGTGACGTTCTTCGGGAAAGTAAAGACCTTCCGACGATGGCTCAATGATACCCCAGAGGAAACAGGCGAGATAGACGTCGTTCGGTCCTTCAGCATATGCTTGAACACGATTGCTTCTGTGAGAGGATCAAATGCCATATCATCGGGAAGGTCTTCAGGGTAGATCACCAATTGTAACGCGAATCGGACCGAGGGCGAGCTGAATCGTTCAGGGGTGACATTGACACCAGTGGTCGTCGAAGGGACATTAAGGCTTCCGATCGTATCGCGCGTAGACTCTGCATACAGGGTATCTTCTTCGTCTTCTTCCGCATGGAGACTCTCCTTTCCGTCCACACCACGTTTGTTCAGGTAAAATTTGACCGCCGAGTCATCCGTGAAATCGTTCATGGAAAGTTGTTTGATGGCGGGGTGCATGGAGAGATTGCTCGACACCGAGCTGATGCTTCCCATACTGCTCCGCTTCACTTTGGGGAGTTCCATCACCGCCTCGACGATACTTTCGAACACAACAAGGGGTTTCTCCTCCGGCAAAAGCACCGTCGACGACCCTTCGACTTGCTTGATCGTGAGATAATAAGACATCGCTTCTTCTGTCTCGGACGAGGGGAGCCGGAATCGCTGGATGGCTTGTCGGA